>JADFUC010002153.1:0-104966 GCA_019722365.1 Lithospermum erythrorhizon
CTCAGTATACTTCGTTCAGTTACGTATTGCTCCCTCCCAGCGTGCCTTTAGAAGAAGAGTGAACACGACTTTACTTAGCGATTCCTTTTTTACCCACTCCTTTACGGGCATATGATGCTTGCCGACCACTTACCGTAAAGTTTAGCGAGTATGGTGTTATGTGTCCCCTTTTTCATGATGATAGCATTTCCAATTAACCGCATTCTCGAGCCTAGTGGTTGATTGTCGGAGTTTCTTATAGGGTATCCACGTAGGTAGGTTGAGCCTTTCTTCCGATTTCTTTTTCGGTCTGACCTGTCGGATCTAGATGTATTCTTGTACCACTTTTCGAAGATCTCATCAAGTATTTCAGTACTAGAATTCATCATTTTGATGCCTCTGGTCATGGTTTGGATTTTTCCCCCCAGAAAATCAATCTCGGCCTTTTGTTCTTGACACTTCTTTCGCAGAGCTCTGTTTTGCATAATTAGCTTGATGCTTTCAATTTCACGAGGTGTAAATACGGGATTAATTTGGTCCATTTTTGAAATAGCATTTGATAGTTAGCTATCAATTCCTCCTCTGTCGACTTTCATACGTCGCGGCTTTGTAGCGATGGATTTTAGCGATGAAAGCAACAAAAAGTATTCGGTTGTTTCCTTAAATGCATCATCGATTAATTAGAATGGGTAGAGTAGTAACTCTGGTTGCTTCTTGGTCTGGTCGGACTGACAGACAGATATACTGAACTTCCATTCTACATTGGATTGCCCTCCCCTGGGATTGTTGATTTTGTTGCGGTTGTGTCCCATTTATACTGCTTCCTCCTATGAGTTTGTTGATTCTTTTTCCACTGTCAAACCGTTTGTCATTGCCACTTGAGTTATCTCCTCCTGCAAAAGATTTTTTATTGAATCTTTTCATGGTTTTGTTGAAGTTCTTTGCGAGAAAGCTCATGATTTCATGAGATCTTCAAAATAGAGTCTCCCTCTTTTGTAACTAACGTTTGAGGTCTGATCCACTTTTCTTCTTTGAAGGCTCGATTGGAGTCAATCTTCATCTCATGTGTGGTAAGATTTGTCAGAATCATTATGCCGCATAATACTAAGGTCTTTGAGCTTCTTTACATGGTAGTGACACTTTCGAGCAGCAATTGGAATGGACATGTTTATTTCGAACACATTTTCATTTGATATATGGGCTTTCCGAGTCTGGCTTCATTTGCCATATCATTTATTCTAGTCTTTATGCTTGATAGTTTCATCTTCTTATCCTAGCGGTTTCCATGCAGTTTGTTAGTTGGTAGATCTTGACATTCTTGTAAGCATTTCATGCATGGCGGTGGAGTATATCCCAAGCTTCTTTGGCAACAGTGCAAGTGCTAATCATTTTGAACACATTTGGATCAACAGCCGTAAATATAGCATTCAATGCTTTGTCATTTCAAGAGCGACTCGTAACCTGTGAGGGGGTCCTTTCGGCCTCGGTTCCATGAAACAATTTCCACCATATTTCGCCGACTCTAGTGGGAGGTGTCCATCTTGAGATTATTGACTTCGAGTCTTGGAATCAATTGATTTAGCTTGATAAATCACGGAAACTTCACGTAGGGATAATTTTTAAATCCAATTGTGGGGGTTTCGTAATTGATCTTCCTTCTTTACTTGAGCGTCCATGTCTTGAGAAATTCACTTGGATACCGCTCTGTAAGTGAGTGTAAAACTCACGTCACCGATTGAAAAAAGTGAACTCTTACGAAACAACTTGATCGAGTGTCGTAAACGATTGAAACAACTTTGTCATATGACAAATATCAAACACAATAAGTAAAAGGGCAGGTAATGTAAATCGCTTAAGATTGTTTGCTGTTAGGTGCAAGCGTCGCTACGTGCAGGGGAGCCAGCCCTAGAGAGAAGTTCATTATTCTTTGGAGAAGTAATTCTGAGTGGTCTTGCAAAGCATTTCTCGTTTGATCTGCTAACTAGCATCTGACTTGGCTTACAAGACTAGGAACTTCTATCTATGTTCCTCATGTCGATGCTTATCCCCAGTACTCGGCGTAATACAACTTCAAGAAAAACCTCAATGATTGTCCGCAACCAATGTGTTGTAAGAACCGTACATTAGTTAGAAGGTAGTAGATTCACTTCTAACACAATCGACTTACTATACCTTTGCAGTGCGTTTATCTACCGATACAAGAATGCTCTCTGATAATAAAATATGTTTCGGTCATCACCAGACTATTAGTCTTTTATATAGTGTGAATCTTCGTGGGGTTCGGCCTTTATTTATGGTAAGATGTTTGATATGCAACCCTTACTTCCATAGAGTACAAGAGTCCTTCTATAATTCCGACAACACTTTATCAACAAAACTTATTCTTGAGAATCTTTCCGAGATCTACATGATTGCCAAATCTTGTATCTGAACAAATCTCGTAAATTCGATCACGCCAAAGCGGAACAACCGATAACCCTTTCACTGTTTTGACACTTGGCAATAGATGTCTTAATACAACGTGTCGTATGCCAACGGTTATAACAACACGATCTTCATGGCTTTCAAGTCAACTATCCTACATCAACGAGTCCATGTTTGTTGCGAGTCATCAACGGAAGCAGTCTACCTATTGGGAATGGCCGGTTCTAGAAGCTACTCGAGACAAACACCCGAACTATCAAATTTTAAGGTCGAGTGAAAGTGAATTACCATATGCAGTGTCTTGAGAAAATCACGAGGAGAGTTTTTATACATGAATCAGCATGTGCAATGTCATTATTTCAAGACTCCAGTCTACAATTCACCATTTCACAACAAATCAAAGTCAAGTCACTCAAGCAATTAAGATAAAAAATGAAATATATTGCAGTTGAAGAAAACTTCATGGATGATTATTAGAGAAATCTACCTCGGAATAACTTATTCCAATGAGGCACAGCTCAACCTTCCTGAGAATTTTCAGATCTCAGTAACTAATACAACTTCATCGCAACCATAGTTTACATCCAGGTGTTGCAACAACTGACTAAGCAGACTTCAGCCCTCTCTTTCACAAGGCAGCACTTAGCCATCCTCTATCTGGGGATCCTTCCAGCTGGACACTCCAACTGTTAACTTATTTCCTATTATCTCCCTGCTGTGGCAGCCCCAAATGTTGACTTGATTATTATTTCGTTTCCTTAATCTAGGCTCAAAACCGGCCAAACTTAAGATACATATAACTCAACAACTGTAAATGTAGCCTTGGCCGCTGCAAATAACAGTTTTATTCCTCTGAGTGGAAAGCTACAGATTCATGGACCATTCGATTTTTTGTCTGTACTAGTCTGACCGGGTGCTTATCAACCCATCACGAGGATATTTGTGGGTACTCGTAAAGTGGGAAAGATATCCACAATCTGGCCTTAAGTGCCGAGGAGAAGGTCAAACTGGATATGGGAGGAGAAGATCATTGTTGTCATCTACTGTTTCGCCAACAAAAGCAATGGCCTCATTAATGACTTCTAAATTCTTCCCTTCATACTCTTCAAGCGACTTGAGCAACTTCTTTTGACTGAATTCGATCTCAGCCAGGACAGCTTCTTTCTCATACCATTGCTGCTGGTGCAAAGCCTGACAGTTCCAATATATCGATAAGGAGTTGCTGAGTTTACAGGGAAGATGTATATTTCATCAATACCAGCAATAGGAAACTAACAATCGTGGAGACAAAAAAAATCAATTTTAGGCAATTGGCTTCCATATGCTACGGAGGAGCAGATTCATAGAAGGAATATGGTTACGGAGAAGAAGGGGAAAAGTTTACCTGTAGGGAAGAAAGCTGAGCTTCAAGTGCTTGAAGCGCATCCCTTATGTCCAAAAGGCTATCATCACTTTCTTCGTCGTTTGAGTCGCAATTACTCATTTTTACCCTTAGCTCTAAGGCTCTTCCCAAGACTAACCCAATTCTCTCTGATTCCATTCTCCTCTTTCTTTTCCCAAGGGTTTCAAGGTTATCTCTAATCCTTAAAACATTTCTCCAATTTATATTGTAAATTAGTAAATGAGATCATGTTTTATTCAATAGTTTGGTCTAATTAAATTTGTAAAATATAATGATATGTAATTTTAACTCAATGCCCCAAGTATTAATTTATATAATTTTTATTGTAGTTGATAATTATTAATATATATATATAACAAACGGAAAAAAAACACAGTCGCATATGACCGTGCGTAGAAATAATGAAAAAAGAACAAAAAAGATCACGAATTATTAATTTAACACCCTATCTCGAGTCGGGATGGGCCAAAAATATGAAAGGAAAAAAAATCGAGACAATGTTCTATTACAATAGTTGGTCGAACTAACTTTGTATAATATAATGGCATGCAATTTTAACTCAATGCCTCAAGTATTAATTTATCGAGTTTCTACTGCAATTGATAATTGCAAATATATATATATATATATATAATATATATATATATATATTGGAACGAAAAAAGGCATAGTCGCATATGACCGTGCGTAGAAATAATGAAAAAAGAACGAAAAAGAGCACGGATTATTAATTTAGCACCCTATCCCTGAGTCGGGATGGGCCAAAAATATTATCTTAATTAATTTATCGAGCTTCTATTGTAGTTGACAATTGAAAAAAAATCGTTAAAAAAGGGGAAAAAAATGAGACGATGTTTTATTCAATATTTGGTCGAACTAACTTTGTAAAATATAATGGCATGAAATTTTAAGTCAATGCCCCGAATATTAATGTATCGAGTTTCTACCTCAGTTGATAATTGCAAAAATATATATATATGAAAAAGGCGAAAAAAAGAAGCGGATTAGCCAGTAACACCTACTCTAGTCGGACGAGCCAAAAATATTATCTTAGAAGGTTTATTAAATAATCAAGTATTGATTTATCGAGCTTCTAGTGTAGTTGATAATTGAAAAAAATTCTTTAAAAAAAATATAAATAGAATTGAAAAATTCACGCTCCAAAATCCCAAGACCATTTGCGTGAGAAATATTCGTTTCTCTCTTTATAACTACTATTGTAAATTAGGAGTAATAATGTTTACTGTATAATCTTAATGAACAACGAAAATTAGAATGTTAATAGTAAATGGCTAATTAAGGAGAGTTGAAGTGGGAAAGGTGCAGTCTGGCTTAGCTGTGGTGTAACGGTGTAAACTTCTTTTACTTTAATTTTTTTGAAAGTTCTTTAATATATACAGGTACAAATGTACCCTACAAAGAAATTTATGAACAAAAAATGATAACAAATATACTTTAACTGTTATGGAAATATTATGGATGTCTTATCCACCAAGAAAGTAGATTACTTGATTAGGAAGTCATTAAGTTACTTGTTTACCAAAGTTGCCAGTTGCCTTATTATTGTATCTTTGGAAACTTTATAAATAGGCAATTCATTGTATTGTATTCTAGAGAACAACACAAGCAATAAAAGTTATTCTCCTCCTTGTTTATTATTCTCTCTATTTATTTACATTGTATTTAGTTATATTCATAACACGTTATCAGCACGATCAAGCTCTCCAACTGAGGTAATTTTATTTCAACTTCATATTTATTTATTGAATATTTTTCCAGCATAATATTATATTTCAATCTCGAAAAATATGTTAGCATACTAATTATTTATAATACTTTTACCTAGAGAATCTATCATTGAAATAGATTATTATTGATTATTGTCAGAGATAATAATTTGGATGTAACAATGATGTATATTGACAACACAAATTTATGTGTTTGGTCCACAGTCAGGAGTAAATTGTCAAGTATTATAATGAATAAGAGCAGTATCGTCTACTTAAAATTCGATATACTAAGTACTAGGTCTTTTCTTAATCCTTAATTAACTAATAATTAAGAATAAATTTAAATCTAGACTACTTAACTAAAATGACTAAGCAATTAAATTAGCTAGTACTAACCGGATACAAAGTGAATCTTAACGTATTAGTATAGTCGGGACACGATTTCATCGGATCGTCGATTCAACTTACCTAGTAGTTATTTATTAATTCATAACAAAAGCATTCCTACGATTGATATTACTTCTCGATTAACACCAATTAAGTCTCTAAAACTAGCTAATATCTATGATAGCTTAAAATAGGATATTTTTTAATAACATGTATTAAATTGCACATGACATTACCTATATCTACATGGTAATTGAAACATGTTCACGATTATTAATTATTAGTGACAACCCTATTTCTAGCAATTAATCACTTATATGAGCGACTTAATATTGATATCAAGATATTAAATACTAATTATGCAATGTCCGAATTATGAAACTAGAATTAAATTTAACTCCAAGAAAATCAAATCATCTAGATCAAGCTAAATAAATGGTAAACTAATAATAAAATTAGTTCATAATAAAAGATATAAATAAATACATGAAATTAATGACATTCATCTTTAACAATAATAATATCTTGAATTAAAGTGGCCGAACAATTAAAAGTAATCAACTCGAGCTTACGCCTTAGTGCCTTGATAATTAACTTCTCAATTTCTTAACTTTGCCGAGCACCAATGGTGTAAAGCTCCAACAAAGTTGATGACTTCTTTTTCTAGAATAATACATATCCTCTTTTTACTCACAACTCCTCTAACATAGGTTGCCGTAACCCTAATATTAATAAGGCGAATTCCTTATTCTTGGATCATGACTACCATTATAACTCTTAAGCGGTTGCTTCGTGTCTTCAATTCAAAAGCCCGATTCCTTCACTTTAACATTAATTACCTAAACTCCAAATAAGCGAAAATAAGTGCAAATTATATCGGATTAAGGTAAAAAATAACATCGGCTAATATCTGATTAGGGCCTCAAAACAACATATAATAAACTAACATCATATATTCAAGAGTAAACTAAATTATTTGGGTACGTTATGAATATAACTAAGAACAATATAAATAGACAGAGAAATAAGAGAGATAATGAGGATGATTTTATTGCTTCTGGAATTGTGTAGAATACAATACAATGAGCTGCCTATTTATAGGCTTCCAAGATACAATAATAAGGTAACTAAGTAACTTGGTAAATAAGTAACCTAATTGATTGCTCATCAAGTCGTTCCCTTTCTTGGTAAACAAGACGACTTGGTTGACAAGACATCCACAATATAATATTTCCATAACAACTCCCCCTTGGATGTCTAATTCACTAAAATATGCCTCGTTAAAACCTTACTAGGAAAAACCGTTTGGGATAAAAACCTAGTGAAGGAAAAGAGTGCATTATTCTCAACATACGCATATAATGTTGCCTCATTAAAACCTTAATAGGAAAACCCAATTTGGGACAAAACCTTGATTAAGGAAAAAGAGTACAACGCGTATTAACTCCCCTGTGACCCAGCGTCATGACATCGGCTTAGTCCACGTAGTCTATGCTTACGGATTAGGTTTCGAATGTTGAGGTAGGAAGTGATTTAGTGAATATATCTGCCAGATTATTACAAGATCGAATTCATTGAAAATCAATTTCACCATTCCTTTAAAATCATGGGTGAGAAGCATGTATTTTGTTCTATCTCATTTGATATGTCGTTCGTTTAAGCATGCAACACATCTACAATTATCGTCATAAAGATCGTCAGGACCAACTTTCATATGATAAATCATAAATGTATGGATCTGTTGGATCATATTCCTGACAAGCATTATGATTTCTTCGTGCATTTCAAGATCTCTACATGTGTTGATGATTTTATTGATCTAGTTTGCTTCATACATCACCATAAAATACATAACTACTAATAAAGAAACACCATGTATGTGATCTTCCAATATAGGTCATATAAGTATTATGCATTCGCATAATCAATTATTAATATAAATTGAATTATGTTCTCTTTAGACGATAGTATATTCCTTATATATTTTAACTTCATTTCGATGTATTAGGTGATTTGACATTTCCTCCTAATATATATCACTATTACAATATCACTTATATATGATACTTCAGGATCAAATAATCCTTTTTGTACTTTCTCTTGTCATTAATGGGCCATTGTTCACATTTGGTGATATTATAATTGTTGGGGTACTGAATGTGATCTATCAATGGTATTTCATCTCAAATTCCTTCTTCAAGAAGTTTACAACTCTTGAAAGATTTTCATGAGTTCTAATGTTTAACTCATAAACATAAATTGCCATTTTCATAAACTTTCTCGATCTTTACATGTAAATACAATGCCATGTAAGATCATTAAATATAACCATCTTTTGTTAAATAGTCAGGAAAATCACGTAAGGATAAAACCTAGTAAAACAAAAGACTATATTTCTCTTTAGATATGCTTCAAGTAATTGTCTCATTAAAAACTAACACCAAGAAAGCCAGTGGGAAAAAACTTAGTGAAGGAAAAAGAGAGAACAATGCATATCATTATCTCCCCCGATGAGATCGTCATTACATAATAAATATCTCCCCACGATGAGATCACCGGTTTAGATTGTTAAGTAAAAAATCCATATACTTGGCCTAGCGTTTGTCAATATGCATGATTATGTAATCATGTATCAGTTATAAGTAATACATTAGGGTGGTATTTCGCTAAGTTCATATCTTTCAAGCGAGATACTAGTTATCTCCCTTGAATCTCATTTCTTGAGATGAAATATTTTATCATGTTTCATATATATATTCAAAGTTCAAGTGACTCGCGTAAAGTCATACCATCACAAAATTATTTCTTTCCAAATCCATTTGTAGACTTATTGTCTAGAAGTGAGAACTCTTTAGAGTTTTCTTAACTTCTTTATATTCATGATAATTTAGTCATTCAGAACTCTTCTAGAGTCTATAAGTTATAATTGGATCTTCAGTAGTATCATGACTATTCAGGTCATCAACATGATAAATAACTCAATCATTAATATGTAATATCAAAAAAAATATGTAATATCAAAACCAACATACAATTTATAATTCAAATATTTCATGTCACATAATAAGCAAATAAATAAATCATATATAATCATAAGACATAATATAGTCAAACATAAACATGTATGATACTCTATCGATAGACTTATATATTCATGCAATATATAAAATGCAAATGAATATCTAATAATAATGCAGTTCAAACTTGTAATCCATCTTCTGGATGGCTTTAAATATATTCCAATATTTCTCATGCTAACTCGAAGTGAGTTAAGTTTCGGGAATATATATTTGTGCCTTTGTCATAAATCACATATATGTGCTTCTAGCATCATAAATCTTATACATGTCATGTATATACTCATTTCTTAGCATGTTATATAATAAATCAAATGCAGCGTATCAAAGAAGGTTATATTTTGTTGCTACGAGCATATATTATTTTTGATACCTACTATCAGGTGTATCGTCACCTTATAACTCATTTAGTGCTTTTGGGTATAAGACAAATCATATGTCATTTATTCTCACAAATATCAATACTTCTTGCACTAGTATCGTCTTCGTTAGACTTCAAATCTAAATTTCTCACTTGCATCATGAGTGAGTTTCACTACTTCTTGATTAGCGTCTTTCTCTTTGACCATTCATAAACATATTTCTACTAACTTTCGAGGAGATAGACTTATGATCCTCATATTGCTTTCATCATATAGAGCTCTTCATTATGTTCAATATTCATTGTCGACAATCTTTTCCATGTAGTTCCACCATATTCATGATAATTGAGATCTCATTGCATTCATGAATTTCAGTATGTAGATGTCTTCCAGACATTTATTATATCTTTAACATATTCATGAGATATATTATTCATCTATTTCTTCTGGAAGTAATCATCTTATAGACCATCTTTAAATATTCTTCTTTTAGAATTTGGATGGTGGAACTATTTGACCTATAATGGTTCTTCAGGAACCTTCACTCTATTTTGAGTGTTTACAACTGGTATATAATTTCAATACTATCTTGAGGTCAGATATTTGTTTGGTAGTGAACTTCTGGTTCATATTATCCCTTGAACTGTTCATATTATCTCTTGAACTTCGAGTTCATATTTATTCATCTTGAGGATCGTATAGCGTAGGGATATTTCATTTCAAGATATTCTATTTTCAGTTGTATATTCTCTCCCCCTCAATGTTGAAAACATTGATACATCCTTGATGGAAACTTACTTCGATTCTATAGATGTTTTCATTACTTTAATTACATACCTTTCGGGTATAATAGTATATAGATGTATATACCTTTTGGGTATAATAAGTATTCAAAAATCAACATTTGTGCATACTCTTGTGTATATGATACGTATAATTGGAGGTAAAATGTTGGTTTCGACGAGCAATTTATATTGGAGGAGTTCTATGATAATTTGGCTTGATGCGAACAAGTGACACTACATGTAATAATATTTCTCAATGATCAATTGGCGGTATTGCATGTAATTCAACATGCCCCCAACTGTCTACTGAGAGTTTACAACATGTATCTCACATAAAGTCTTTAAACTCAATAATTTGTTGACTCTTTAATGAGTCTCTAATCAAATTTCAATCATTATTTCGCATCATAACTCATCCGGGATGGTCTAACCGGTCATGCCAAATAATCAAACTTCTTGTTTGATAGAAACTGTATTTTAATAATACATATATGTGTTACTTCAGGTAACAATATTTTAGCTGATACGGAACCTCAATTGACTTTACTTAAAGCACGACCAAATATTAACTCTTACACGGGTCCTCGGCTACTTTTGTTACATTATTAAAAAATAGCTCTTAGGAACTAATTACTGCAGTCCTTATTGATATATTGCTAGTTTTTCATATGTATGAAATATGGATTTAACAATATGTTTGCTCTTCCAGAGCTTTCAATCAATTTCACATTATTAGCAAGACATATTTCTCCTTTATCCATGTTGTTGGTGGCAATTCTATTGGATATTGAAAATCATACACTAGGTAAGTTCCCATGAAATATAGGTGTGCCATAAGAACTGCTTAAGTACCAAATCTTTCCTTAGCCAGAACTAGCCCCTGAGCATGTATAATCCATGACATCGATCGGGCTAGCCTAGACATATATAGTGCTCGCACTAAATCTTTCAGCCTTGAATGTGTTTCTTGAGGGAAGCCGCTATGCGCTCTTTTCTGGATATATAGATCGATAATCAATTTGTATATGTCAATAGTCACCATTCAGGGATGTAATGATTATCCTTTATTGTTACTATGAAATCATGGGTATGAAAATACCACCACTTCAAGACTAGCAACTTTATGCAACATGTAACAAAATATTTGTGTGAAGCAAATTATCCATGCTCCAAGATAGCATATGATGTACAGTGATTCAATTCATCATTCACTAGAGGCATACAATACATCTTTCATATAAATTTGTTCCTTTAGGGACTCATATGCTAGCTCTTCTGGAGCTTAATTTTACACTACCTCAAATGCCGACATACTCAAGCAATTTCATTTGTAAGGTACTTCTGGACCTTGAAGAAATCATATGTAATCATGAAATTCAATTCATGTAATGAAATCTGTATACTTCAAATTATATATGAGTCTTCAGGTCATATAAGTCAATCCACCATGTTACAAAACAATGAGGGCATTCACATAAATTCTTCAGGAATATTAAAAAAAATCCTTAATTTATTTGTCCATCAATTTTAAGTCTTTAATCCTCTGAACTAGTCTTCTGGACTACTAGTGATAACAAAAATCTTATTTACGCTGGATACGTAATCAAATGTTATAGACTAGTTATGATTATAATAAGGTGCTATATCAGATGACATTACTGGGTTCAACTACAGTTTCCCGAAAGTAAAAACAGAGATGACCCAAATGGGCATCCATAGATATAGCACCAAAATAATCGGATCACCAATCATTGTAATTTAAGATCTCAAATTTTAATAAAATTTAAACTCTCAATTTTCAATAATTTGATAATTTATATTACCGTAAATTACATGTGGCTAAGAGATCCCGAGTAAATAAATAATTATTCTATATACAATAATAATGGAATAGAGTAATACGATTGGCAAATCTGCGCCTAAAATCGTTATTAAATCATGGATGCTAAACAGTTTGGAAGTCATGTACCACTATATTTGTTCTTTATATTTTGGTCTTATAATAGTAACCAACTCTGTTTAATCAATTTATTTGAAAATGAACTTGATCGATCCTAAGTTTAAATACTCCGTATTATATAAATACTCAGTTCGTATAATTGTGAGCATTAAGCTAGATATATCGATCCAACATCTATCATATGCATCTAACATATTGTAATATTTAATCAAATATTTTTGAATAACTAAATAATTATTCTATATACGTACAATAATAATGATGCATATATATTAAACAAATCAAAAACAAAACATAATCCGGAGAACAAACAATATTCTTAAATTTTAAAAACCTTTGACACAATTATCGGTTATGGCGGTTCATATTATATTATACTATATTTCAAGAATAAGAATAATCAATCAGAGGATGAACAATTATATTATACTCCGTACCCAAATGATTTAGTTTACTCTTGAATATACATCATTGTTACATCCAAATTATTTTCTCTCAAAATAATTAATAATAATATATTTCAATGATAGTTTCTCTCGGTAAAAGTATTATAAATAATTAGTATGCTAACATATTTTTTTCGAGATTGAAATATAATATTATGTTCAAAAAAAATCTTTAATAAATAAATATTGAAGTTGAAATAAAATTACCTCGGTTAGAGCTTATTCGTCTTGATAACGTATTATGAATAGGCAGAGAAATAAGAGACATAATGAGGATGATTTTATTGCTTTTGGGAGTAATGTGTAGAATACAATACAATGGTACGCCTATTTATAGACTTCGAATACAATAATAAGGTAACTAATAACTTGGTAAATAAGTAACCTAATTGATTGCTCATCAAGTCGTTCCCTTTCTTGGTAAACAAGACGACTTGGTTGACAAGACATTCACAATATAATATTTCCATAACAAGAAATAAATAAAATATAATTGTTCATCCTCTGATTGATTATTTTTATTCTTGAAGTATAATATTACTATTTGACTATTCATTCTCTAGTTGATTATTTTATTCTTGGCAGAATATTACTTCAGTTCATTTTATATATAATATAGATCAATGATTCTTTTCGTAATGGTATCATTTATATATTGATGATGTGATGATCCATTTGTTTCATGTTATATTCAACCTATATTATTACGTACCAAAATAATTCTTGATTTAATGACTGAGGATCAATACAAGAGTTTCATAATATGATTATGCAGACATAGATTTGTGTAGTCTAATCGAAAAAATAGATTTGTGTTTCTTTATTGGTTTCTTCTTCCAACCATAATCATATAAACTAGTGTAGATGGAAGAGCCGACAAATTTAATTGAAGAGCAAAAATATTGGTTTCTTCTTCCACTTGTGTTTCTTTTTGTTTGCTTTCTGACACATAAGGGTGTAAACCAATAATCAGTGATGTCAAAATCTTGGCCTAAAAATAATGTGTAAACCAATGAACATCAAAATTTATGCTCTATGAATATTTCAATAAATAATTTATTACATTAAAAATTAAGAGTTTAAGTTTCATTATTTGAGCCTTTGTTTTCATGATTTGATTTAGTGTTATGAGATTTTTTTTATAACATATCTTCGACTAAATGTATGGTTTTATATTATAGTATCATAATAGCCAACCTTGCAAAACTCGAGTTTATGGCCTTTGACATTTCTGGGAAGAATTATTTTTCGTGGGTGCTAGATGTTGAGATTCATTTGGATGCAAATGGTCTCGGAGATACTATAAAAGATTAAAATGAAACTTCTGATCAAGACAAGGCAAAAGCCATGATCTTTCTTCGTCGCCATCTTCACGAAGGATTGAAAAATGAATATCTCACTGTAAAAGATCCCTTGACCTTTGAAAAAAAGTGAAAGATATGACCACACAGCTTGATTATTCTCCCAAAAGCTCGCTATGACTGGATGCATTTGAGGCTTCAAGATTTTAAAAGTGTCAGTGAGTATAATTCTGTACTTTTCAAGATTAGTTCACAGTTGAAGTTATGTGGAGAGAATATCACTGACAAAGATATGCTAGAGAAAACATTCTCTACTTTTCACGCTACTAATGTGCTCCTGCAGCAGCAATATCGTGAAAAAGGCTTTAAAAGATATTCTGAACTAATCAGTTGCCTGCTACTAGCTGAGCAAAATAATGAGCTCTTGATGAAAAATCATGAGTCACGTCCAACTGGATCCAACCCATTCCCTGAAGCGAATGCGATAATTCAAAACAATGAAAACTTGATGCGATGGTGGAGTGGGCGAGGGCGAGGGGCAGTTAAATGGTTTTCGTCAACATACCATGAACCCATAATGTCGTATCGGGCGTGGAAATAAGAAGTGGAACAATAATAAAGCAAAGAGATAAATGAGTGGAGAATATATGCTACCATTGTGGAGTTAAAGACCATTGGTGCGTACTGTCGTACTCGAAGCATCTTGTTGATCTTTATCAAGGGTCAATGAAAAACAAAGGCAAAAAGGTGAAACAAACTTTGCATTAGAAATGGGTGAAATTAATCATTTGGTACACACTTGGATAATTGACTTCTGGTTAACGAAAGAAAGTCGACGACGAAACCATCTAAGAAAAAAGGATGGCTTATTTAGAACTATTTGCATCTACATTATTTCTTTGAATAAGCCTTTTGGACCATGGCATTGTTTTAGTTTGATTGAACTTTTATAGTGTTTTATTTTTAGTTATCGTTGATGTGTTTGATTTATGTAATGTTTAACAACTATGTTGCTCGATTTTTTTAATTTAAATGTTACTCGTTTTTGTATAATAAGGAGAAAAATAGATACCATAATCATAGTTGGTGACTTGGTATTGTGATTATACGATTAGGCTAGTTAAGCTGAGGAAAGATTTGGTATTTAAGCAGTCCTTGTGGCACACCTATCTTTCCTGGGACTTACCGGGTGTATGATTTTCAATTTTCAATAGGTTTTCCACCAACATCATGGATAAAGGAGAAACATGTCTTGCAGATAGTGCAACAACTAACATCATTCTAAAAGATAAGAAATATTTTTCTTATTTGATAACACGAGAAGCAAGTGTTATTACAATATCAGGTAGTGCAAAATTGATTGAAGGCTGCGGAAGGCGACATAATGTTCGCCGGGAACACAATTTCATATTAAAGATGCATGTTCCTCACAAGTGCCAGAAACTTAATCAGTTTCAAAGACATAACAAAAATGGCCATCACATTGAGGCGAAAAATTGAAGGAGAATGGAATTTCTCAATATTACAAGCATAATATCTGGTAAAAAGACCATGTTAGAAAGGTTACCGGCTTTGTCATGTGGGTTGTACTACACGCATATTTCGAGTATAGAAACACATGTCCTTTCAAACCAAAGGTTTGAGAATCATGATGAGTTCATTGTTTGGCATGACCGGTTAGGCCATCCCGGATCAATTATGATGCGAAAAATAATTGAAAACTCTCTTGGACACCCATTGAAGAGTCGACAAATTCTCCAATCGAAAGAAAGAATTTGTATGTGTTTACATGTTCCCAATGTAAACTCATTTATGGGACCTTCGCAACAAAGGTGGGAAATGAATCTCCAAATTTTTGGAACGTATACAAGGTGATATATGTGGGCCAATACATCCTATATGTGGAACATTTAGGTATTTCATAGTCCTTATTGATGCATCAACAAGATGGTCACACGTATCCCTATTGTCTACTCGTAACCTGGCGTTTGCGAGATTACTTGCTCAAATTATTCGATTAAGGGCACATTTCCCTGATTATCCAATCAAGAAGATACGGCTTGATAATGCACATGAGTTGCTTCTTAAGCTTTTAATGACTGTTTGTCAGTGGGAATTGATGTTGAACATACATGTTCATACACAAAATAGTCTTCTTTGAATCATTTATTAACGTCTTGATTGATTGAAAATTGCGTTACTTATGAGAACGAAACTCCCAATTACTTGTTGAGGCCTTATTTATCTTGCATGCGGCTTGCCAAATGCGCATCAGGCCAACAAGTTATCATACAACATCCCCTTTACAATTGGTTTCGGGTCAGGAACCTAATATTTCCCATCTAAGAATATTTGGAAGTGCGGTATATGTCCCTATTACTCCACCACAACGCACTAAGATGGGTCCTCAAAGGAGGTTGGGAATTTATGTTGGTTTTGAGTCTGCATCCATAATAAAGTATTTGGAACCTTGCACGGGAGACTTATTTACTGCTCGATTTGTTGATTGTCACTTCAACGAATCACAATTCCCAACATTAGGGGGAGAGAATAAGCAGCTGAGAAATATTAGTTGGAATGAATTATCATTATCTTATCTTGATCCTCGTACAAAACAATGTGAACTGCAGTTCAAAAAGATAATTCGTTTACAAGACTTGGCTAATAAGCGCCAAATATTTTTAGGACCCAAAAGTTGTATTAAATCACACATACGGTACCGTCTCCGATCCAAAATTGATGTCCCTAAAGGACCCAATAGTATTCTTGAATGTAATTGTAGGCGTGAGTAGACTTGATGATTACAGAATAAGAATCCTCGAAAAAGAAAAGGAGGAATAAATCATAGATGAACCAAGAAGAGGATACAACAAATACGAAGAATCTCAACTCACTTCTAATAATTTGATTGAGGAAAGAACCTGGGTACAGTGGCTAACAATAGAGAGATCTCTAAATTATATTATGAGTGGGATGAGGAATTGGAACGAAATAAGATACACATCTGATGATAAATTCTCATATAATATATCGTGAATGTGATGGATGAAATGAGATCATAAACCAAAGTCTATAGATGAATGCAATGATTGGCCAAAATGGAAAGAGGCAATCGAGTCGGAATTGAAATCACTTGAACAACGAAAGGTTTTTGGACCTGTAGTCCGTACACCAAACGGTGTAAAGCCAGTGGGATATAAATGGGTATTTGTGCGAAAACGAAATGAAAAGGGTGAAATTGTGAGGTACAAGGCAAGGCTTGTAGCCCAAGGATTTTCGCAAAGACCTGACATTGATTATGAGGAGACATATTCTCCGGTGGTGGATGCAACTACCTTCGATATTTAAT
This sequence comes from Lithospermum erythrorhizon, assembly GCA_019722365.1. Lineage (NCBI taxonomy): Eukaryota > Viridiplantae > Streptophyta > Magnoliopsida > Boraginales > Boraginaceae > Lithospermum > Lithospermum erythrorhizon. The sequence goes on from JADFUC010002153.1 coordinate 17,203, forward strand.
TAGCACAGCGTTACATGAGCGACTTCGATTTGCGCCTAATGGACGTTGTCACAGCTTATCTATATGGTACACTTGAAAATGTCATTTATATGAAACTCCGGAAGGATTACATTTTCTGAAACACATGGTTCAAGTTCTCGAGAACATTTTTCTATAAAATTGAATAAGTCCTTATACGGTTAAGTGCAGTCGGGGCGAATGTGGTACAATCGCCTAAGTGAATATTTAACCAAAGAGGGTTATAAGAATGATCTTACATGTCCTTACATTTCGCGAAAGGATGGGAAAAAAGTTTGTAATAATTGCGGTTTGTGTTAAGCAATATGTTGAACTCTGAAGAACTTCCAAAAACATGGCTTAAGAAGAATTTGAGATGAAAGATCTCGGACAAACAAAATTTTGTCTTGGACTGCAAATAGATCACTTGAGTAAAGGAATATTTGTATGTCAAGAAACTTATGTGAAAAAGGTCTTAAAACAATTTCTTATGGATAAGTCACATCCATTGAGCACCCCGATGGTTGTGAGATCACTAGATGTGAACAAAGACCCATTCAGGCCTAAAGAAAATAATGAAGAACTACTTGAGATAAATTGCCTCATTAAGTGCTATTAGACACTAATGTATCTTACTTGATGCATCTAGACCCGGACATATCATTTGGTGTTAATCTATTAGCAAGATATAGTTCTCACATAGCTTCCGAGCATTAGGAATGATTTAAACAAATTCTTGATACGCCCAGAGGTACAATGGATATGGGATGTTCTATTCAAATACCTCAAATTAGACTAATCGGATATCTTGTCTTGGGATATCATAAATCGACATAATGGAAGATCACGGAGGCGGATATTTATTCACTGGTGGAGCGGCTATTTCTTGATCTATAGAAACAAACTATTTCATTTACATCGTGAACCATCTTGAAATATTGGCAATAAGCGAAGCAAGTCGTGAATGCGTTTGTGGCTTGTGATCGTCATATCGAAATACATGTCGATTATTATCTAAAAAGTTGGTCAGCGACCACGTATGAAAGATAATTACGCATGTATTCTGATTCAGGAAAGGATATATCAAAGGAGATAGAACAAAACATATTTCACCAAAATTCTTCTTCACCCATGATCTTCCAAAGACTGGGTGCGTCGATGTCAACCAATTCGATCTTGTGATATCATGAATATATTCACTAAATCGCTCCACTACTAACGATGAAAAAGTTATCCAAAACCTGTAGGACTACGTCGACTAAGGGATGTCGAGTGATGTGGTCATGAGGGGGAGTTAATACGCGTTGTACTCTTTTCCTTAAATCGAGGTTTTTTTCCAAATGGGTTTTCCTGATAAGGTTTTAATGAGGCAACATTATAGTATGTTGAAATAATGCACCCTTTGTCCTTATTTGAGTTTTTTATCAGGGCAGGTTTTTGATAAGGTTTTGAGGCGTATTTTAGTTAATTAGACATCCAAGGGGGAGTATTATGGAAATATTATGGATGTCTTGTCCACCAAGAAAGTAGATTACTTGATTAGGAAGTCATTAGGTTACTTATTCTATAAAGTTCTTGAATTCACGCTTGTGTTATTATCTTGAAGAATGCATAAATAGACAATTCATTGTATTCTACATAACAACACAAGCAATAAAAGTTATTCTCCTCCTTGTTTATTATTCTCTCTGTTTATTTATATTGTATTTAGTTATATTCAAAACACTAACATTGAGAAATTTATATGGAGTACATTTGAGTACATATCATTTATGATTTTTTATGTTGGTAGTCGGCGTTAGTCGACAGGTCGATGATGGTCAACCCTCCCGACCAACTCGATTATCAGCGATTAAACGTTATGAAAGTTTAAATAAGTTTGCGCCATATGGTTAGTTTGTATAGGATCAAAACCCCATTAATCGTAGATATTTTTATTTGTGGTTTATAATATTTTATGAAAAATATATCAATAAAAATACATTTCAAATTCTTCCCATTGATATATTTGTCATCAAATTTTATATGTAATAATGTTATGATCCCAGATCAGTGATTAAAAAGTTAAAAAGTCAAGTGGACAATCTTTTAGTAACTTGAAGTATATTTTCACGAGGAAATATTATAAAAAAATATTTAATTTCAAAACTAAACATACTTTAAGATGCAAAATATTACTTCCTCATTTCGTAAAAATTATTTAGTTTTAACTTTTAAAAAAAATTAAAAAATAACATATTTAATACTAGTAAAAATACATATAAACATTGATTCAATGGTAGACAATCTACTTTTTGTGAATTGAGAGACTCTAATATTTACTATTTATCAAATAATAAGGTGTCATAAGTGTATAACAAAGTACAATACAATAGAGCTATGAAATCTTCATAACAAAAATCAACTACGACGACAAGAAAATATTCAAAACACGAAAGAGACGACAAAATTTCCGAGAAGTAAATTGAAACTGTCATAATGCAAACTATTACCCTCCATTCCAAGTTACATTTTACTTCTCAATACCCTGTTGCAAATACTGTATCAAATCATATCCTGCAGTAGTCCACTTATTGTACGCATCAGTGCAAATTTTTATCATGAAGTTAGCAGCCTCTCTCTCGTTCATTTCAGGATGGAACCTTTTCCGAAGATTTCCAATAGGATCACCTCTGCTAAAGCATGGTAATCCACTGTCCAACATTAACAACACCGTATTGATAATTCCATCCATATGACGACGTGCTGCAAGGTAACCCTTTACACACAAGCTACAAAAGAGGAGAAAGTAATCAGAAATATCCCAACCTTAATCCCTATTATTAGTACTCAGAAATATCAGTCTTACCTTACAAACTGATGCCAAGTTTCACTTTTCATTACACCCGAGGGGTCAAGAAGCTGGGTCATTTCATGGCTCAGCTTGAAGTGGGCGCTCTCAAACCTCATATTATTACCAGGAGACGTTTCCAGTATAAAACCGAAGTCGATATGAACAAGTCTGCCCACACTGGCCATATCAACAAAATCATCAATAAAGATTGGTGTCACTCAACAGCCATGAAATGTCAAATGACTAATGAAATCCACTATGATAAAGCACATATCGCTACTATATCCATAACTTTTCATAATGTATGTGAAAAGTCAAGCTAGATCTTTCATATATATATTCAATTAAAAACGGGAAAGTTTAATAATCATTATGGATTTTGTGGACCGACAAGCTAAGCTAGGTGAGGAAACCACATCGGTCCAGGTCAGACATCAATGTATGTGGATCTTTGTATCAAAACTGCATGTCAGAGAACTTCTTACTTGTCAAACAGTAGATTCCCATTATGTCTGTCTTTAGGCTGAAGTAATAAACTTGCAACTGCATAACCAGCACTACTTACGATGAAGTTCTCACGAGCAGCCTCAAAACTTGGAGTACCTACAGGTCCAAAATCTTGTTGGAAAATCTCATACAACCCACCATCATTTGTCTCACCCATCTGACTTCTGCTCCTTGAATTGGGTACAACCTGCCAAGGCATACAATTCACACTTAATTGGAAATTGTAACTTGACGTTCACAATTTGACAATTTTTACAGAGTTAGCTTCTCAATAGTCCAGGCAATTGGGAAGAATTAAAGGCGTTGCATACATTTTGCAAAAAAAAAAAAAAACAATGTTTATCTCATCCAAAGAAAGGAGTAAAGAACAGAACTAAAAAACATCCCATCTAGTCTAAAATCATGCATTCTGAAGAGTCAATAATCCCAGTATCAGTTGTGAGTTGTGACGCACATCCACAAACATTATCATACCCTTGTCAGATGCCTGTCGAGTTATGAAATTTGGATCTTAGAAGTGTGATATTTCGATAGAGACACTGTTAGTATTTCAAGAGTGATAAAAAGGAGGTTGTTTCCAAATTGACTCAAGAGTGGTGCACAAATACTATTTTGACTACATCACAATAGATGAAAAACATAGCTAGTGTGTGAACCAATTTTGATATATTGGAGAATATAAAATCTTTGGCTCCATAGAACATGGATTTTTTTTTAATATTGCCAAATAAAATCAATATTGTGATTTCATGATTATGTTTGAGTATGTCCAGAATTTGAACATGTATATGCATATGCCTCCTAAAGAATATTAAAAAACTTCTACAAGGTTACATATCCAGTCACATCTTATACTAAAAGTGTACAATTGATGGGAAAATGAACCATCATTATTGTTTTACCTCAATGATTCCTCGCTCTGGACCAGTTGGCAAAACTCCATAAGGATAAAGATATAGATTGACTCCAATAGCTTCATATATATCTTTCAATAGAGAAATTACTTGAAGAGCAAGGACATCTTGCCGACAATCATCTCCTACCTATATGATGAAAGTTCACATTAATGCAGGAAGATGAAAATAGCCAAGAAAGCAGAAGTATGCAAAACAAAAAGAGTAAAGAGAGCAACAAATCAAGTAAAAAAAGCACAAATTTCTTTTCCTAATCACTTGTCACCAATATGTCATGAAAATTGAAGCTTGAGTTATTTGGGCCAAACATGAATGCATGCATACATTCAACTTTATCAGCAAATGTGCACACATACACAGAGACCACAGCTGTGCATTAATTACCTTGAAAATGCAAGCTTGGGGCTTGATGTCATTCAGGTCCCCCTCACGGTCCACTACATTAAATGTGATCATGATTGGAACTTTGGCTGCTGACTGTAAGGGGATTCCACTGTCAACCTGTATTCCTCTAACGAGCTTGGAGGGAGCGGTAGGTAGATAGAGATCGTCTCCTTCCACTTGAATTTTTTCCAATTCCCTGTTTTAACAGATAGGAAAGGAATGTAAATCAGACTTGTAGCAATGATATAGAGGGTGTTCTTCTCGGCACTTTTTTACCATCTTATTAATTAAAGAAAAACTGCAGCTCCTGGCACTTTGTTTCCAGGGAAACACTGCTAGCCCTTTTTTCAGGTGAAGTGTTGTCAAACACCCTCTCATAGTAAGGCTGATGAAATGCATGCATGTAAACAAGGTAGTAACCTCCTTATGCCAGCTCGTCTTTCCTCTTTTGGAAGGGGAAAAAGTACACCAGATATAGAAGTGACTTTATCAAAAAAGTCAAATTCTCTTTCGAAAATGCCATGGGCTGTTGCATTGAAACCATCTATAATCCGTTGTCTCACAGCAGGCAACAACTCCTGGAATGCAATATTCTGAGGAAAAAGAAATACTGAAGTTCAGTAACTATAATATGTTGGAAGCCAAAAATTGCTATTCTCCATTTACCAAGTTGTAATAAGTTATCAGCAATAAGTTTTACTCCATGGATTAAAAATAAATTTGACAATCTACACACTACAGGCTTAAAGTACACGAGTTTGCATGTGGAGACAAAGCTTTCACAAATGACCAAGATCGACCGACTAAATTATTTTACAAAAGTTTCATGATTAGAAAAATATTTGAAACAGGTAATTTAAGCAATTATTTAATTTTTTCAATATCAGGAGCAGCAAGTTGAGGATTTGCAAGATGAGAATTCACTGACAGGGCATAACGAGGAGTCGAGGAAGCATGGAAAATCATTTCATTGGGTGCTGCTTACAAGTTACAGCACTATTGTACAGGATGGAAGAGACAATATACATCTACTACAGATTACTCATCAGAAACACATTGAACTTTGAAGGATATGTAACTTACTGGGGACAGGAAAGATTCAACCACAGACAATAGGAATACAAAAAGATAGTAACAAATATCTAACATGAACGATTGAATAATACATACATATTTCCTAAAAAAAAGAAAAAAAAATGAATGATTGGATGCAATTATCACACCCTTCTTACTGTTGCATAGATAGTGGGAGTTTTGCTTATACAGAGAAAACCTTATTTATTCAGATACATTCCCCTTTAGTTAGTAGCATCCCTGATTTACTTTTAACTCTTAAACTACTTTTTACATCAGTTACTCACATATAACAGTTACCATATCCGTGTATTAATAAGGCCATTTCAAGCTGTACTAGACAATTGTATCTAAATTAATTAGATACAATTTTTGTATTCTAATGAAAAATAAATTTATCAAAATTTAAAGGGGACCAAATTTTCTAGCACAACTCTACATATTTTCAGAAGCCATCAACAATAATAATAATGATGAAATTATCTTGCCCTGATATTCATCGGATGAGTTTTGTAAGTAATAATAAAGATAATAATCCAAATTTATGAATAAGCATAAAGAAAAGTAATACTAAAAGGAGACAAATTCCATACATAGACCATTCACAAAGATATAACTCCAAATAAAGAAAGAAAAACCTCACCTTTGCAGAAGCTGCCTCCTCCCCTGATTCTGAAACACAAGTTTCACCCTGCAATAATTGAGCAGCCAATATTGATATTATTATAAGATTAATTTCCAATCTGAAACTACACAGTACACGGTGAGAGTTATATGATCAAATAATATTGCTTACCTGCAGATGCCATATTAATATATGAGCAAATATATCACTTCTTTGAGCTGCTCTTAGCAAGTACCCTTCTACTAACTTCTGCAAGTTCAGGTATGTGAACTGAAAGTTATTAGTATAAAGCTAGCACTATATATATTCGGAAAGAATGACATTTTACGGGATACTTTCTTTTTCCTTTTCAACCCAACCAACATTATATATTGTCAGACGTACAGGCTAGTCAAGTCCTAATTGGACTAGCTTATGCGTGTTATAGTCTAACATCTATTAAGCTTGAAATTGTTACTAGTGGTATCAGAAAGGGAAATGAATCAAAAAAAGTAAAGCTTGAAATTGTTACTAGTGTGGTATCAGAAAGGGAAATGAATCAAAAAAAGTAAATTCTACTATTAATATTTTATGTTTAATTTAGAGTACCAGATGGAGACCGACTCGCTGATTGTTATAAATACTAGTGAGAAGAAATATGTACGTTTTTGAATCTTATTACGGAGTATATTTTCTTGTTATTTCATCTCGGAAAACGACTTGCTTATGGCTCCAGACAGCTTTTCCAGAAAAGGATGCAGTCAGGGTTGATTCTGTATCCTGTATGTAATCTATCAAATTTAAGTCCCCAGATACCTCTTCGACTTTCAACTTTGAAAACAAGATGCACAGTCCTCCATTAAAATGGAACATTCATTTTCATCAGATGGGCAACTGCAGAAAAAACTGTATGCCAAATATAGAGTACATTTTGATCTTGAACGTCACATGCAGATAACCAACAGCCTTGCAACCCACAAAACTGATTGACTGAATAGAGCTATTAAAATAGCAATAGACAGGTGTAAGCACATAGGCAATTTCAATATCAATAGAGCAAGAAGACTAACCTCCTCATCATATCTCAAGGACTGTACCAACTGAGGCATGAAGAAAGTCACTCGCTCAGGAGGGTAAGACTCCAAAACCCTTAGTACATAAGCCATGACTCGAGGATGACCTTTAAATGCCGGGGTGAGAAACTCCAGAGCCTGTGTGATTGAGCAAGCAGCCCAGTGTGGTAATTGTTGCAAAAGTGCAGAATTTTCTTCAATGGATTTTGGAATGACAAAGTAAGGCAAGGCCTCGGGTATATTACGAATCTCCAATATATGGGTCTACAGAAAATTCGACACAAACAGAAGCATTATAAAATAAGTAATGTCACAATCAACCATAAGTTAACTCAAGAAATTAATTGCAAAATATCGTCTTTGTCAACTAACCACCTCGTATGCTCTGACATATTTAATGTGGGATAAGGCTCCCACCAATAATTTCCATTAAGATGCATGACATATAGATAATTTGCCAAGGAACCAAGAAGCTCCAACAAAAGAAATGCCCCATCAAGTTTGTTACAGGAATTAAAAACCGAGTCCTATTTGGACTAGGCTATTTTGTGTAATTTAGTTAAAATAGGATTATCAACAGGATTAGGATAATATCTAGTTCAATTAGATTATGATTAGTTAGGTATTGGTAGTTCAACGTATTAAGTTTATGTCTTAGTACTTGCCTATATATATGGACATCATCAAGTTGTAATAATTACCATAAATAATCATCAATAAACATGTCGATCTCTCTCGACAGTCTCTATGTTGAGTATCTTTATATTTTTTTTTATCAAAGTTCAAATACTATGGTAACAAAGACTTCTTGAGGAGGGGTGTTGTTTGTATGGTAACTGATATAATTCTCCAGTAGTAATTTACAACAGCACATCGCATATTAGCACTTTGATGGAAGAGCTTCAAGTGTTTCAATTAAGATTCAAACCAGTAAATATTCTGAGATATCTACATTAACTTCAGTGGAAAACCGAGATAGAGAGCATACTTGAACAAGCTGAGTGACTTCAGACTTCAGAATGGCATTAGTAGGAAACCTTGCAGCCAAGCAAAAAGCAATCTGAGGGTCCACAGAAAATGCAGTTCTTGCGTACTCAACCCACTTTTCAGAACTAATTTTCGGTCTGGAGCCGCTATCTCTGTTGACATATCCAATTAATTAACCACCAGCCTCAACTAGTTGATTGAAAAGAACTCGATGACTATGCAAGATACAGAACAAGTAAAAATTACTTGGTATTGACAGGTTGTGCCCAAACTTCAAGTCTATCGACTTCATGCTGGCAGAGCATCGAAAGAAGCTGCTTTCTCTTCTCCCTTCCAACATCATAGTTCTCCATCTGTCCCCAAATAGGATGATATTGATCCTTCTGTCACAGACAGGGAGTGAAGATCAGAAAGTCATGTACTGTTACAGCCAATAAATTTCTTCTCATATTACTACCTCATTTTCTATCTGAATGATACAAATTTTATGGTCAACAAACTGAAAGTTTCACATAGTTTTATCTCTAAGCTAATTTACTTTTGATTTGACATCTAGACACTAGTTATAAGAAATTGTTTTTATAACTAGTTCAAACATACTTAACATGGAGACACTAGTTATAAGAAATTGTTTTTAAGATCACAATTTTTTATTTATTTTTTATTTAAAAAGATCAAGTATGTTATCCAAAAATATATGAAGCTAAAAAAGAAACTGAAACTTGTTTTATCGAGTAGAAAACCTTACCATGTTATCGGTTATCTTTCCCTTTGAATCAATTTGGGCTACATCCCCTCGATCAACCTGAAGATGTTGAATAAATACAGATACACACTGGGCTTCACTTTGTGCAAAATTGCTATTGTTCATATTGTTCCACTGTGGTTCGTGAGAAAACCACCCTAATGAGGCACTGAAAAGTGATTACATAATTCATTCATTTCTCCTTAGTTCATACTGAAGAACATGCAATACGGGCATATGGCAGATGGATTGTAAATCATGACTAAACTAATTGGTTAAAACTAAAAATGCATATTTAAACATATTTTAATAACCCGATCATGGAGATTTCCATATTCCAGTATTCTTCTGACAAATCAACTTCTTCTCTGTGACTTCAATATACTATGTCTTCTTGAAATTCTTATGATATGATTAATGAGAAATGCTGATAATGAGTTGGACGTACAGAGGTGCAGATGGACATTGATCTAGAATGTTACTTATACCACTTCTTGTTGTTGCATATTGGCCTTTGTGGCACAACCTTAGATATAGGTCTGTTCTACTCTCATTAACCCATTTATTCTAAACTAACAAAGAGAATAAGATGGTCAATATTATGTCAGTCAATGGGTGGGTACTATGCAGCATGATGATGATCGTGCCAAATCACTCATGAAAATGAGGATATTAGCATCTCAGTGAATGCCAAGTGGTTACCGATAAACTCTGTCCTCAAGAAGCTGAAGCCCAGTTCTAAAGTTTTGTAAGCTCCCTTGTGATCTGCAGGCGCAGAAATTCAGCCCAAGAAGCATTAAAATGAAAAAGGTTCCTGTAGCAGCTGGGTGCTGTGAGAAGTTGTGGTGGAGTTTTGTTGATCCTTGCACCAGCCGGCAAATCAATAAAAGTTGCTCAACACTTTCATGACGAACCACCTAAAGGTAACATTGGAAATAAATCTAAGGAAAGCTCTAACAAAAATTTCTAGACTGGGATGGTTAAGGAGAAAGCACTTTTCGAATAACAGCCAACTGATCTACACTCCTTTTTACTTTCTTAATTCAAGCTACAGACAGTGCATAATGTTAACGATTATTAATACTGTGTTAATTCCAGTTTTTTATCATCAATTTATACCGAGTACTAAATGGTTGCATTTGGGTTTGATTGTATTTTAAATAAGTATTTCAGAAATTATGGTGTGTTCAACTTTTATACTTCTATCTATACTCTGTACCAAAAGCCTATTGAGTTTCAATTCCTTGACCCATATCATTAACGGAGAAACACAATCTGAAGTAAAAACCATCAAGTAATCTAGAGCACTTAGTTAGTGAAAAGGTGGATATAACTATAATAGTTATAACTAATGGCATCTGTACTGAACAAGCGAACCTTGAAATTTCACAAGTAATCCATCAAGAAAAAGTAGGTATACAAAAAATCATGGTTATGTTAACTCAATTCACTTGCAATATCAATAAACCGCAAAAAATCAAATGTGGCAGGATTTATGGTTTACCAGTTGATTATGTAGATCCCATGATACTCAAAAGTTGAAGTCAACCAATAAGAGAAGACTAATTAATCATGGAAAAGAACCTGGTGAAGTTTAAATTTCTAGGATAAGAAACAAGGTTCAGACACTATTTGGATAACATTTATAGATTAAATAAGCAAAACAACAGTAATGTGGATGCATAGATTTGTTGTAGGTTTCAATCTAATAATTCATTGTCATGCTTGAGGCCTTTTGATGAAGGATGGTGTTTTTCCTAATAAAAGCAACTCAAAATCTATTGATTGGCCTTTAATTGAGTAGTTAAATTGACATCAATATGATTGTTGATGTGTAGATAATTAGCGCGAGTTTTTAGTGAAGATTATGTTGTCATATTTGGCATACGACCACGCTTGTACATGTTGTCAAGTGTCAAAACAATTACGAGGGTTTTTCGGATGTACCGCTTGCATTTATCGGAGACTATGAGATTTTCCGCAGTTGCAAATCTTTGGAGATCTCAAACAAGATATTCATGGCGTCAAAAATGTTTATTAAGACAAGTCTTTGAAGTTATAGAAGGGCTCACATGGTTATGAAAGGTGGTGGATTTCTTGCTCAGGCTTGTCTTGCGTAAATGGCCCAGAAACCCTCTTAGACACCATTTATATAAGGCCGAGTCGAATTGGAGAATGAAGACTACCGAAACATATTTTTTATTATTCGAGAGAGCATTCTTGTATGAGAAAAGGCATACTCGTGGTAGTGTAGGTCAATTGTGTTGAAGCATTGCTCTTTCTTACAACTAATGTGCGGTTGTTACAACGCATTGTTGTGACAATCTTTAAGTGGTTCTTGAGGTGTATTCGTTGAGTCTTGGGATGAAGTATGTCGACAAGGGAGTTACATAGATAGGTGGATCCTAATCTTAGAAACTAAAGTTGAAGGTTAGTTAGGGCAACGTGGAAGCGTTTGTGTAAGACCCTACTTGTAATAACTTCAAGAATAGTGGGATTTCTCTGGGCAGTACTTGGAGACGTAGGTGACTTTGCACCGAACTGGGTAAACAATCTTGGTGTGTTTTACATTACTGTCCTTTGTTTTATTGTGTTTGATATTTGGATACGTAATCAAGTGTTTTGGTTGTTGGTGCGACGGCTTATTTGTTCTTGGAAGAGTTCACTTTTTCAATTGGTATCAGAGCGGGCACTCGACATACAGAGTGAGATCCAAGTGAATTCTCGAGACATGGACGCTGTTAAAGAAGGAGGTTCTATTACAAAACCTCCACAATTGGATGGGAAGAATTATCCCTATTGGAAAGCTAGGATGACTGCCTTTCTCAAATCTATTGATTCAGACACGGAAGTCATCAATTACGGGTGGACACACTCCCGCTTCGGCGGATGAAGAGGAGGAGAATTGTTGTGGCGAAGAGCGAGAGTTGAGGCTCTAGGAAATGACAAAGCATTGAATGCTATATTTACGGCTGTTGATCCAAATGTGTTCAAAATGATTAGTACTTGCACGATTGCTAAGGAAGCATGGGATATTCTCCAAAGGCGCATATGGAAGGAGCGCTAAGGTAAGGATGTCAAGACTCCAACAACTAACAACCGGATAGAGCGCGGGATGGAAGAAGATGAGACTATTACTTGCTATAAGCTCTAGAATAAATATGCTTGATAGAGCATTTGCAAAGAAGCCCAAGATCTTAGTGTTACGCTACTGATGATCTAATTGGAAATCTTACTACCACAGAGATGAAGATAGACTCTCCTCGAGCCTCGGCAGAAAGAAGAAAGGGATTGCACCTAAGTGTCGGATAAAGAAGGAGATGATGAAAGATCTCAAGGAAACCACGAAATATTTTGCTAAAACTTCAACAAAACCATGAAAAGGTTTAATAAAAATCATTCATAGGAGGTGATAACTCCAATAGTTATGACAAACGGCTCGACAAGGAAAAAGGACCAACAAAATCATGGGAGGAAGCGGCATAAATGGAATACAGCCACAACAAAATCAACAATCTCGTGGAAGCGGAATCCAATGTGTAGAATGTGAAGGTTTTCGACATTATCTGTTCAATGTCCAAACTACATCAAAAGCAAACCGTGGTTACTATACTCTACTCATTCCGATACGATAATGATGAAGATGAAGGTAGTAATCAAACACCTTTTGTTGGCGCTCAATCGCCAAAGCTCATCAAGAAAAAGGTACACTAAACTCCTATGTCACAATCATCTGATAGTCCGAAAGGATGCATGGCGAGAGTTTGATCGAGGAGGAATTGATAGCCAACTATCAAATGTTATTTCAAAATGACCAAATTAACCTTCATAGCTTCACCATAGTAGAAATCGAAAAAACGAGCTCATTGTGCAAAAATATGAATCTTGTGAAGAAAATTGAAGAGCAAAAGGATTTAGACACTGGGGAAAAAATTAAACCATGACTAGAGGCATCAAATGATGAATTCTAGTATCGAAATTTTGATGAAATCTTAGAAAAGGGAAGAAGAATTTATCTAGATCTGAATAGTGGTGTACGTAAATTGAAAGAAAGATTCAATCTACCATGTGGATGCCTCTAAGGATACCGACAAATAAACAAATTAGGCTAAGAAAATGGTTAGTTGGAAATGCTATCATTATGAAGAAAGGGACATATAGCACCATACCGTTATAAACTTTATGGTAAGGGAAGAAGCAAGTATCATGCTCTAGAAAAGGAGTGGGTATGAAGGAACCTCAGATTAAGTAATGTTGTGTTCACCTCTCCGCGTTACCGCTGGGAGGGCGGCATTGACAGTTGGTTGCTCCAAACACATGACGGGAAACAAATCTCATCTGAAGAACATAGAAGAAATACGAGGAGAGTGTGTCACTTTTGGAGGGGGAGATAAGGGAAGAATTACTGGAAAAGGGTGTCTTAATGTGGAGGGATTGCCCAAGCTGAGGGAACGATATTAGTAGACGGGTTTGACTGTGAAACCTCATCAAGAGATTTACCAATTGTGTGATGAAGGGACAAGGTTGCTTTCACCAAAAGATATGTGCGAGCAAGTAATGCTCTAGGAGAACCAATCATGAAGGGAAGCGTATCAATTGACAATTATACTTATGGACATCTCACAAGAGTATGTCATGGAAGCGAATACGGTCGGACCTTGGCACAAAAGATCGGGGCACACAAACTACGTAAAACATTCAACAATTGATCTCAAAAAGAAGCTGTAAGGGACTTCCACAGATGAAATTACAAAAGAAAAAACCTGGGTGGTGAATGTCAAGAAAGGTATCAAAGTGTCCTACCAATTGTTACAAATGCTGGTTACCACTAGAATACTTCGAGCTATTACATACGTGGACTTAATCGGACCAATGCAAGTAGGAAAGTGTCAGGAAAGAAGTATATATATGTCTCAGAAGTCGATGATTTTTTCAGCGATATACGTGGGTCGAATTTCTTCGAGAAAACTGATGCCTTTTTAGGTGTTTCAACAACTGGCCACTCAACTACAAGTAGAGAAAAATGAACGATAATCATTAGATCGAAGCATCATGGAAAGGAGTTTGAAAACTCTCGCTTCGTAGAATTTTGTAATATGTATGAATCGTATACGAAGTTTCAGCCCCATAACCCCACAACAAAATGGGATTGTTAAAAGGAAGAACAGGACCATCCAAGAAATGGCTCGAGTAATGCTTCATGCAAAGAAAATTCCGATAAAATTTTGGGCAAGTAGGCCGCCAACACGTACGCTATAGCTCACAATGTAATTATTGCTGGCTCAGAACAAACAACACCACATATGAAATATGGAGGGGGAGAAGACCCAATGTGCAATATTTTCATATTTTTGGTAGTGTTTGCTACATTCTTGTCGATCGAGAACAACGGCGAAAAATTGATGTCAAAGGAGATGAAGAATATTTCTCGATACTTCTAGAAACAAAGAGTGGCATTAAGAGTATACAATAAACTTGGACACAAACTATCATGGAGTCAATAATGTCAAAGTCATCGATCGAAATGAATATCATCCGTAAGAGGAGTGACAAGAGGAAGCGCACGTCAAGCCAATCCAACTGCCTCGATCGAGTAAGGAACAACAACTTGAAGAAAATGAAACAACCCATCATCGGCACTAACGACTCGGACAGCCAAATGCAGACGATCTCGTAAGACTCATCCCATCAGTAACATAATAGGTGAAACAGGAGGAGGGATCACCACAAGACAAAAAGAGAGAGTTGATTACAGAAAAATGGCTGGGTTACTTGCAGAAACATGCTTCTTATCAAAAATCGAACCAAAAGATGTGAAGACTGCTCTTCAAGATGAAAATTGGATCAATGCCATGCAAGAACTCGATAGTGCCAAGGCCAAAAGATCACAATGTTATAGGAACAAATGGATCTTCAAGAATAACCGGCGAAAATGGGAATGTTAATGTAAAACAAGGCCGTTAGTAGCCTGGCGCGGGTACACTCGTCATGAATTGATTTGAAGAAACATTTGCCCGGTTGCTAGAATGAGCCATCGACATATTTGCACTAGCATGTCTTCTAAAATTCAAATCTGTATCAAATGGATGTCAAACAAATTTCTCTAAATGGCATAGTTCATAGCTATATATGTAGAACCCAAAGGCTTCGAGGATCCGTCCAAAGGAGCCTTCTCAAGTCTACAAAACTCAAGAAGGCACTCTATGGGCTACAAAACAAGCTCCTCCTAGAGTACGGTATGAAAGACTAACCGCTCATCTACTCAAGAATGGCTATACACGAGGAGGAGTTGACAAGACCTTTATTCATAAAAAGTGTGAGAAAGATCAAATCACGGTACTGCATCTATGTCGATGACATTGTTTCTTTTGGTGGAATATCAAACTAACCGGGTAAAACTGCTCATTCAATGCATGGAAGCTGAATTTGAGATGGAGCATGGTGAGAATTGAAATTTTTCTTGGAAATCCGTATCACGATGGTTGAGAGCATATTCATCTCCTACCAAAATACGCCAAGAGCATCAGATGTAAATTTGGTCTTGGAGAATGCTAAGCCAAAGAGAACACCTATGGCAACTCATGTAAAGATTACTATGATGAGAGGAAAAGAAGTTGACATTAGCAACTATAGAAGTACGATTGGAAGTCCGCTTTTACTTAACAGCCTAGCGCATCTGACATCGCACACTCGGTCGAGTTTCAGGTGTTGCTCAAGCCGCACCTAAAGAAAGCCACTGAATCTTGTGAAGAGAATTATCAAATATGTGCAAGGTACTCTCAACCATGGGTTATTGTGTACGTTTGACACTAATAATTCTCTTGTGGTACCGACGCTGACCGTGTGAAATGCCAAGATAGAAAAGCACCTCGTGATGTTTTTCTTGGAAATAATTTGGTGTCATGGTTTAGTCGAAAACAGAACTCAGATTCTATCCACGCTAAGCGGAGTATATTGGCAAAGAGAAGTGGGTGCACTCAACTAATATGGATAAAGCAAATGATTGAGGAATACTTGCAGTCAACTCAGTGTCATGCACTTTCCGTGATAAATACGAAAGGCTATAAGTATTTCAAAGAATCCTCAGACAACACAGCGTAACGAAGCATACTCTAATATAAGACATCACTTCAAGAGAGCTAGTTGAAAACAAAGAAATTCAACTGAACATGTTAAAGACTTAATAAACAAATTGTCGATATCTTTACCACGTGATCGATATTAATCGCTCGAGTATCTAAGAGCCACCCTTCAAAGCTTCAGGTGTTATAGACAAATAGCAACTATTGTACTGTTATAACATTCATCGAAGAGCTAAGTGTTATATCAAATTGACAAAAGGCTCAACGGTTATGTTTTTTGAAATTATGTTAATCAGAATTTATTGCTTGCAGCCTTATCAAGCAACGCAGACAACAGCTCCTCACCTCTCACAACTTCTCATACCACTCACGATAATTTACTCTCTCATAAACACTCAAACTTCCTCCTTCCAATAATCAAAATCTCTCTTCGGAAAAACCTACCAAATCCAAAAACCTTTGCCCTTCTTTCCAAAATGGCCGTAACAAAAGTGAGGAAAGATCGTAGAGCAAGTTCTACTCCGTGATATTGGCGAAATGAGTGGGAGAACCTATTCCACTACAAACAATCCCAAAGACAACAACCGAAGTACAAAATCCAAGGCCTGAAAGTTTGGGGTTACCATGGAAAGACAATGCAAAGGATAGGAAGACTCCATCAAGTGCCCGATACCGATGATCATACCCTCCAACAAGAAAACACTGTAAGAACCCTAAATTGTCCTCTACTCGAGTAAAAAGGACAATGCCGAATTCCCGGAGAATCAATTGAAGCCGTGAGATGATAGTTATCACGATTCTTTAACGCAGGGTGAGGGATCAAGTGTCATGATACCCCATTATGGTTGTATTCTAAGAGTCATAACTCGCACTTACCGCCGAAATCTCGACTAAATTGTAGTGAAAGTAGGTATGTGATTAAAAGAGTTTTGAGGAAACAAAAAAACCTCCAATCGATATGTTCTAATCGTGAACCAACCTGTGAATGGCGGTAGTTCCTCCTCGAAAATAGTTCGTATGACGACGCGGTAGTCGCTTTCCGAACTTATGCTCGCGGCCGCTTATTAAAACCAAACGAATCTGGCAGTGGATTGAAGAAGGGCAAGACAACTGATGATCGACAAAGTTGGAAGGAAACTGCACCGCAAAGGAGACAGAGGATGCGGGAGTGGCAGCAGGTCTGCTCTAAGGAACAAAAATTGAAAATCGCCTCTAAAAGGGAAAAAGGGGTTAACATCTCCAACCAACTCAAGAAAAGTTTAAAGACAAGTTCGTAGTAGATAAAGAGGACCCGAGAAGAAGATAATGCCTACCTTGTCAAGAGAAAATCCAAAGGAAAATGAAAGCTTGAATGACGATCGAAATAGAATAAACAAATAAGAATTTCCAAGGAATTTATTTAAGTATCCACTAAGGGAATCATGTTTAATTAAGAAATGAGGCGATGGAATTGCTTGTGCTAGGGAAGATTCTCCTGTAAAGGCAACTGAGGCTACAAGGAACAATCAAGCATACATGGACATTATCGGCGGGTGCAGTGAACGCCGACCTCATTTCTCAAGACATTGGTCCTCATTGGCCAAGTATTGTGAGGGAGTTTATTTGCAATCTATCAGAAGAAATTGTTGATCCAACAAGCACTATGTTTCACAAAGTAAAGGTGAGGGGTATGTTGTTCAACTTTAGTCCAGAATGATCAAGCATTATGATGCATACAACGGAGGCCTGGATCGATCAACTCGGTTAAATGATATCATCCGCACTAACCGGTGGAGGATGACTGGATGGCCAAACAAAGGACAACTACAAGCCTCATCTCTCGCCTCGTATGTCAGTTGTCCAGTAAGATCTCTATTGCACCTTATTCCTACATCCAATAATACTAACGTAAGTCAGTTCATGTGGTGAGTCATGTGATGCTGATGGACCGTCAAGAACTAAATTTCGAAGGATCATATTTGATCAACAATCGATCATGCTAGGATCGTGCAAAATTGAAGCCCATTGCTCTCTAGCCTCGATATGTAGTCTATTGATTGCCCAACACCTCAAATCCTCGAAGTTCTCGAAGATGTAATCAAGTATAAGATGCAAGACTATCACCATCACCGATAAACTGAATTCCGGCAAAAGAGTTGTGGACGTAGACATGAAAGGAGTTGAAAAATCTATGGCTAGACCCGAGGGGGAGGTTGCTACAGTATTGATTAAAGCCTCATGGCGATGAAAGTTAAGATGCCGAACTGATATACAGCAAAAGAAACTTAGGGTGGCTGAACTTCAAGCCAAAATACAAGCCTTGCAGACTGTTGTCCCTCCAAATGTCAAGACCTCTGAGAATACTGGCAGTGCTGCGACACCACCAAATGTTGTTCCCAATGCGACTTCTCAGTCTCCCATGTAATGTATCTTTGGGGCCTGCTTTTTATGACAAATGTGGTAGTCGCAGTTAGTAGTAGTAGTAAAGCAGCGTCGTGAGCTCCCATTTTGGTTCGTGACTAATGCTTTTGTTTGTTTTTCTTGTGTTGACTATGATGTGACCACGCTTCCCTACGCTTGGTCCGACATTCAATGATTTGTGTTTGCAATCGCTTTAACACTCACATACCCGAAAAGCGCCGTAAGATATCGAGAATTTGTCATGAAAAACTCACCCAAAGGGGGAGTTTGTTGATACGTAGATAATTGGCCTGAGTTTTCATGAAGATTATGTTGTCAGCGATCATATGACACGCCGGCCAGAGTATCGATCGCTGTCAAACACATGCAGGGTTTTTCGGATGTCTCGCCAGATTTATCAAGCAAAGTGAGATTTTTCCACTCAGATTTGCCAATCTTTTAGAGATCTCAAGAAGATATTCCTTGGCAATCAAGTATGTGTATTAAGGCGTGTCGGGGTTATGAAGGGCTCGCATGCTTATGGAAGCGTGGTGGATTATATCAAACATCTACCATAAATGAAGGCTAAACCCTACAAGACCTACACTATTTAAAAGACCGCTTAATCGAGAATGAAGATCACCTAAACATATTTTTATTATTCGTAGAGCATTCTTGTATTAATAGAAAAGCATACCGTAAAGGAGCGTAGTCAATTCGCGTTAGAAGCATTCACTACTCTTTCTAACTAATGCACGGCCAGTTACAACACATCAGTTGTGACAATTCGGGAGCTGGTTTCGAGATCAGATACGCCGAAAGTACCGGGATAGTATCGACAAGGAGTAAATATAGATAGGAGGATCCTATCTTAGAAACTAAACAATGCTAAGCAGTACACAAGCAAACGTGGATCGCTTAGGCAAGTCCCTACTGTAATAACTCGCCACGCGGTTTCTCTCCGTGGCCGCCTCCAGACGTAGGTGACTTTGCACCGAACCGGTTAACAATCTTGTGTGTTTTACATTACCGTCTCTTGTTTTTGTGTTTGATATTGGATTCGTAATCGCCGCTTTTAACCGCTTGGCTGACACTTTGATCGTCAAGCGGGGTTAGCCACTTTTTCAATATGTTTCATTCAAGTGTATATAGGCCCTATAGCATTCATGTATGACTTGCAATAAGTTTCGGTTGAAAGATAGTGGCCGCTGCCTTGTTTCTTACTCCACTCTTAAGAAATTCTATTTTGCTGATATCATCTATTCTGCATTGAGATCCATTTTTATCAGATGCATTGCTTTCACGACCAACTGGTTCCTTTATTTTGCAGGAAGAAATATCACTGTGAAGCTGGCTTTTGATAACTATAAGGGCAAGGTCTCGCAAAGTCAGGGGCCACCAGCAGTAATCCCATCACCCTGGCTGCTGGGTATCCTCCTCAAACAACAGATTCTGGTTCCGGATTATGTGGCTATATTTATTCTCAATCTATGACACCGTACCCTAATGTTGCATTCTCAAATTCCGTACAACAGCACACCATTTCCCGGCTCAAATTCATTCCATATCCCCCAGTATGCCATGAGGAACGAACCTTCAACAGCTCCTACTGCCAGAGGTTACCCATACTACATGCCGAGATAATTGCTATAAGGAAGACGTGTGGTGAATTCAAGAAAAGACTTGAAAGAAGTGTTAACACAAAGAGTTTTACGCAGATACTAACAACGCTATATGACTAATCTACTGGATAACTACCAGAATTTTACTATAATAGGATGAGGAATACAAAATTTAACTTAAATAATTTAGGTAATACGAGTCGCCGTAAGAAACCATCAACTACTTTGCCAAGCAGTTTAAAAAACTAAGCAGCGTAAGACCCTTTATACGACAAATTCTGAAACTAAACTCCTAAAGTTTAGATGTGGTACATTAGCATAACTCAATTCAAGACATTTCTAACAAATCTCCACCTTGACTTGAATTCTTCCCAGATGTCGATATCCACAAAATGCATCCTCCCCTCGAAAACAGATAACAAAAAAATTGCACCGGATCCGCTCGACGCACTGTGATGTGCTCAGATGCACCGTATGTACTAAGTACCAGATGTGCCCAAATAGTGAAACATATGTGCCAGATGTACATGAACGCACTAAAATGCACCAAAATGACACGTGGCTCTACTCCTCGATGTTGCCCTACCACGGGCAACTAACAACTCCGAAAAATTGAGCAAGTTCAAACAATGATGAAACTTGCTCTGAGGAATCGGCTTCGTAAACATATCTATGTTGTCTGTCAGATTCACTTTGTTTACCTTATTCTCCTCTCACCTCAAGAAATGATATCTCAATGCTAATGTGTTTGGTCCTTCCCCGATCAACTTTGATCCATGGTCAAACATATCGCGACTCAAGCTATCACAATACACAATAGCTTAGTCAGCGATGTGAGCTTCTCTCAAGTTGCCGAATTTATCTTCTCAACCAAATTCCTTCTTTAACAAATTTCTCAAGCCAAAGCCATATACTATGCCTCAAGAGTAGACAAAGTCACCGTGGATCGCAGCAGCCTCCAACTCACAAATGTAACCACCAAGAGTGAACATATACCCAAATATCCATCTTTGTTACCTACATCTTCAAAGATAGTTTCCAATCGTAATATCTAGAAGCAATATACCGACATCACCACCACCGACACCCACATCGATATGCCCCTTAGATATCCTCGAATATCCTCTTCGCCTTGCTAATGCTCCTTTCCGTGCTTTCTCCCATAAGCCTACTAACAATATCGACAAAGATAAAGTAGATCCGCCCAGTGTACTCATATCATACATCAAGCTTCCAACTACACTAGCATAAGGAATACGGGACATATATCTCCTTTCTTCGCATAACTTAGGTGCAAATGCCACCGATAAATGTGTATTAGAAGCACTAGAGTATCAATAGGCTTCAGACGCCCATATCAAATCTTGATAAATCTTTCTCAATGTAGCCCTTCGTGACAAGAAAAACTTTCTCTCTCACTTCTATTTCTCTAGATCTCCATTCCTAGAATTTTTTTGGGAGCACCTAAATCCTTCATATCTAACTTTACACTAAGTAGTTCTTCAACTTCAATGCCTAACTTGTTGGATCGCAGTTTAACAAAGATATCATCTACATACAAATGCTAAATGAACCACCCATCTTTTGACCTTGTTATATATACACAACTAACATACGGACTCCTCAAATACCCAATTTCAAGCATAAAATTATCAAACTTCTTGTATCACCTGCCTCGAGACTACTTCAAACCATATAAAATTTCTTCAACTCCACAAACGAGGCTTCCTTTCGGTTCTTGGAACCAAATTGGTCAATATAAATCTCTTCTTGCAACTCTCCATAGAGCCTGTTTCACATCTAGTTGCTCAACCCAAACTCGATGTGCAACTATTATAGCAAGACTCGATGAAAGTATGTCCTGATCACAGTGAGAATATCTCATTGTAGTTCATTCCTCTCTCTCAGTAAAAACCTCTAGCAACAACTCCGAGCCTTATACTTGATCCCTCACCGGGTGACAACCTCTTCTTCAACAACCACTTGTAAATGATAATCTTTCTTCTTCCTCGGGATTTTCTCGCCAACCCCAAAACCGATTCTTCCGGCTTAATTCTACTTCATCTCCCATAGCAATAAGCCATCGACGCACTCAAAGACCAGAACTGCTTTTCTATATAAGAAGTTGGCCTACGGTGATCAACTTCCTCTCGCAAATCCGTAAAACAAATGTCAACATATCTTCATATCCATACCTCCTGTAAGGTGCCCATAGCTTCGCTCTTCTAGTATCTAGAGCCAAACTCCGATAAATTCTACTCAGGTGGAACGATCGATGCCTCTACCTCTGAATGTGACTTTTAAATGTCATTCACCACCTTACAACTAGCCTCACCTCTGCTCCACCTTCAAGCTTCTCAATACCACTTTCATCTTCACTACCATAGCTCCTTGTTAGGTTAAATATGAAATTTCTCATCAAATAAGGAAGATTTCTGCCTTAATTAACTCTCCCTTCATATGGTCACCAACCTAGCTTTCACCATCACCGTAACCTCCCACATTGTCACACTTCTAAAATTCTCATATGATGGAGGTAATTTAGACTAATAATATCAATGTAGAGTCTTCATCATCAATTTAATCTCTGTCATTACGCAAATAAAATAATATTAAATTTAATCATCTAGATTTATCTTTCGCATACGTATCACCTTCCTCCGTGATCGTATACAAACAGACGCTTGCCCTCAAGAGTCTCTATTTGGTTAAGCTCTTGGTCATGTAGAGATTCCCCTAGCTTACACCACAACCAAAGAAATTGGTGGTCTTGTTCAGAACCTTCATAACTATTAAACAATCTCCCAAAGGATAACAAAGAACGTTAAATGTGCCTTCTCCCAGAGATGTCATATTTTTAGGTCTGTGTTGTGTTGGCTTCAAATGCAGGTGTCCAAACCCTTCATTTAAACAATGGCCTAACCTTTTATTTGCCACAAGTTTTGCCATTCTTCCCTATGAACTTCTCAAAATTTTACTTTTTTACCACTCATCTCTTCATCCGATAACCAGCTCTTGGATACCAATTTGTTATAATTTAAGATGTATAGGAATTAAGTAAAGACTTGAAAAAAGAACACAAAGATTTTTACGTGGTATCCTCACAATGCGTTAGGACTAATCCACGGGCGAGCTACAAGAAATTTCATCATAATACGGGAGAATACAAAATTAACCGAAATAGTTTAGGTAATACAAGTCGCCAAGTATGTAACCACTAACTATTTGGTGCAAGAAAAAACTAAGAAAGCTAAGACCCTTTTATAACCAAATTATCAACTAAACTCCTAAAGTTTAAATGTGGTATATTAGCATAACTCAATTCAAGACATTTAAACAATAATAATAGATGCAAACTTGATTAATGGTAGTGTTCAATGTCATTTGGGTTGATTTAAATATATACCCTACAGTTAAAAGCTAAAGCTCCATCAATCTATGGTGGTGTTCAATGTTATTTAGCTTATCGAATATATACCCTACAGTTAAAATCTAAAGTTCATCAATCTTCCTGCTGGGTATTCAATATTTCCGACCATTTAGCTTTTATGCATCTACCATATTAGTGCATTTATTTCCGCAGGTCGTTGATGTATTGTCTATTGAGTGAGTATATGAGCAATGTGAAACAGAATCTGGCAGCGTACATGAAGCATGAAGTGAATTGCCTTTTCATCTTCAAACGATTGTTGGAAGTATAGGGTACATGTTAACATTTTCAATGAGTATTCTTTACAAAATTCTGTTGTTTCTCTAGTAATCAAATTGAGTATAATCTTTTTAGTACAACTTTGCAAGGACTGAATCTGATTGAATTCTTTGTTTCAAGGAATCCAAATTGATATTTCAGAGTAGGCTAGAATTGCACAAACAAAAGAATTTTGGTTAACGAATGAGTCATGTTTATCCATAGTTGGTAAGTAAGCAGGCCTAATTTTGTTGGAAAGGTTCCTTCCTATGAGAAATTCAATGATATGTTCATGATGTGATGGAAAATGAGGACAAAAAACATTAACTGAAAGAATTTTATATCTTTATTTAAATTTGAGAAAAAGGTAAACATTCTTAAAAATTAAAATGGTATATTAAAATGTACAATAATGTTCTCTACTCCTGAAGTAATTGGTTTCATCGTGATTGAGGTTTAAACCTTGCATGTCCAAATGTAGGAGATGCTTGAAGACTTACCACTAAAATCTTGAAAATACTAGTAAGATGTACGTGTCCAAATATAATAATTTATATTTCAAAAAATAATAATTATGTTAATTTTAACTTACCTATTTACTATATAAGCTTAATTATTAAATTGTACTCTCTCTGCTTGTTTTATCGCTTATACTACACTTTGACACAATAATTAAGAAATGATACAATGTTACTTGTATATCCTCATATATAGGAGAACAAATCATGAAAATATATCGAATTCTCATGCAATATTCAAAGTATAGAAGAAAAATGGCTCATAGACATTTAACGTCTAGGGATGTAATAAAAAATATAAATGTGTCTGAAAAATGTATGTAGAATTACAACTAAAAAAGAACAAGAAAATTGTGCTAGGATGACAAGTAGAAAAATTGAGGAGTACTTTTCTATATAGTAATCTATGATTATTTTTGTTAGTGCTACTTTGTCCCTTACAATCTTTTAATTTATATAATTTTTGTGATATATTTGATCATTTTGTTTTCATAGTACCTTCCATAAGTGTGTCTTTATACTTCTAACTACATTTTATAGAGTTGCTGCCACATTTCATAAGAAAACATAGGAAATCATAATAATGAATCTTTTAAATCAAAATTTATAATTTATTCTTCTAAACTTGATTTCTTGAATAATGCATTAATGATAATAAATATGTAAATTATCAATCGTGGATGATTCCACCTTAAATTTGATGAAATTACATTCTTATTATTACCATCTTCTAAAAAATCTACGAACTTATTTTCTCCGACCAATAAATTTGTCTCAAGGATAATAATTACTGGAGCTACTAAACGCCGGTCTCAAATTACTAAATGCTGGTCTCAAAAATATTATTAAATTATTATAATCCAACTACTGTTTTATATGGATATTTACAATTTTTTTATTTAGATTCACTATTCAAATTGATAACAACTTAAATAAAATAAATATTCAAATCTACCTATTCCTAAATTAATTAAAATCTTCCAATAAAATTTGAGTATACAAGACTTTTAGGTGTACATACTTTCAGGTGTATAAAATTTTATCTCAACCTACTTTATTGCCTACTAACGCTATTGATATAAAAATAAAATTTTAAAATACATCAAATGTTTGGAGAATAATCTGGAAAAATAGGATCTCATAAAAAGAAATAGATTTAAATGTTTGGAGAGTAAATTTCAATCTCATAAAAAAGTATAAATTTTGGTCTTTGGGAAATAAATTTTAATAAGTATGTGTAGCTATTAAGATTTTAGTCAATGAAATATATGTCCATCAAATATGTCTAATCATATTTTCGAGACCGACATTTAGCAATTTTTGAGACCGGCATATACAAATTATATAATTATTGTTATATTTATCTTGAAATTTAACGTCAAGCTTTACCACCTTAAAAACTATGAACTTGCTTTTAACAATAAATTGTTGTAGATACAATTATTGTACATTATATTTGTCTTTAATGCACGTTGAAACCTACGATTATTTCATTATTATTCATAATTTACATCTATAAATAAAATCTTTTATCGAGAATACTCTGCTAAATTGTCTCTCATATTTTTCTTTAAAAAATATAAAATAAGATTGAAAAATTAAATTAAATATTATTGTCATATCACCTATTATTTTGTAATTTATCTCTTCTCGCTGAATACATAAATTGTGCATGTGACCTGCTTGGCTAAGCTTATTTTTTCTCTTATAAGTGACAATTTAACTTACAGCAGGTCACTTATAATTTATCAAATTTATTTTTGACCTATTTGGCCAATATACTATAAGTTGATAAAAATCTTTTGAATCAGAGAAAGGGCAAAATGACTTATATGACATCTTATTTATATATCACTTTTTTAATCTTTTATGATATAAATAAATTGTAATTTTAATATTTGAAAGAATAAAAATAATTATAACTAAAAAAAATATTTTATGACTAAAAATATAATTTTTAATTTTTTTTAATAAAGAGTAAAATGCTAATAAAGATAAATTATAACTAAAAAATGCATTCAGATAACTAAAAACAATTATAACTAAAATTATAAAATTATATATTTATGACTATTAAAATGAAGTGTAAAAAGGTATAAAGTTAAATATCGAGGATAATTAAGTAAATTATTTGGTCAGAACCAACTTATGTATTGAGCAAAAAAAAGTTGAAAAAAGGTTGTGAGTTGCTCCTTTTATTTCAACCTATGTTGATTTCCCCAACTTATAAGTTACACCTTAAAATTGTTATCCAAACACTTATTTTTTTTTGCCAAATCAACTTTGTAGTTGATTTTGACCAAAATTTGTTTAGCCAAACATCCTCATAATTATATTCTTTTAAATTTTCTAACATACTTTTCATTATCATATTCTAATTTTAGTAAAATGACTGGACCGATAATATTTACACTTTGGATTAATCATATCTATTTTTCCTTTTATTTCTAAATTTTGTTTAAAAGTCGAAGCTTTTATTTAATAAATTAAATTTTAGAATTAATATAAAATTTATTTTATGATATTTATAATCATAAACCATATGCATCAACATATATCAACATATATCCACAATTCAATATCATTAATTTCTAAATTTACCTAAAAAATATTATTAATATATGTAATTGAAATCAATTTACTTTTACTACACAAAACCATCTAAAGACGCATAAAATCTGACTATTATATGAATAAGCCAAACATATTTGACGTGAAAGTGCTGTATGGTAGGAAGTTGATTTCAAAACATACGACTCAACACAAACTTTTTCTCGAGGGATACAGATGTGTATGAGTTTAATTATCATTATGTACTATAGTAGGTAATTATTAGTTAAAAAGTATAATTATTAAGATATTAGGTTAGTACGGAAGAAACACGAAATTTATTAATACTTTTTTGAGACGTTAGAGAGAGTCCGCTTGGTATTAAACAATTATTAGTACCGATGATACTAAGGCAACTTAGTAATTTCGTAAAACACACCAAACCCTAGTATCACGCCTCACACCTCCCCGACCTCACTCTTACTCCCCGCCTCTCCCCCACTATCGACCTCGCACTCACTCGCTTCCCCACCACCATCAACGCTTATTCGCGAACGAGGTAATTTCGATGCTTATCGTAATTTCTTTTTGACTTTTCCGAATCAAAAGTTTGGTTTTTTTTGTGTTGATTATATTTCGTATTTAATAGTTTTATCTTTATGGTATTTTTGTATTTAATTTTTTTTATTTGATATTGTTGTTGTTAATGATGCTAATTGTATGAAATTTATGTTGATGAACAAGTTTTCAAGTTTCTATTTTGATGTTTACTGCAAATTTTTTTTCTTTTTAAATAAAATTTTATTTTTTGCGCTTTGACATATTTTGTAATTAATAGTTTTATTTTATGGGTATTTGCATCCGGGAGTTGTTGTTGTTGACGATGCTAATTGTATGCAATTTGCTTCCCGGCTTCTATTTTGATGCTTACTAAAATTTTTTCCTTTTAAAGTGAAGTTTGATTTTGTGTTGATTATTATTTTTGTTGTTAATTATATTATGAATAATAAATGATTATGGTTGAAGTCTGCTACATACTATATATAACTTTAAAATATTCTCAGATGATGCTTGTTTAGCTAACAAATGAATGAATATGCAATTTTGAAAGATTTCCTCAGTTCCATAATGAATTTTCATCTTGATTCTCAACTGGCAATCCGGCAATTTTAGGTAGACTGCTTCTTGTTAGAATCACATTGCTCCATTTCTATAGCTAATACTTATGAAGTTTGTGATTTTTTTCTGCTAATTTGTTTGTAGTAATCAATCATGATGAATCGATTGGAGCATTCTTCCATTCTAATGTCCATCATGTTGACACCATCAAATATGATCTCAGACATTGATTCATTTGAGTGGCCACAAGAATAAATTAGCTAGAGTTATTTATGGTTCTCTCGTTATGTTGAGACTTGAGCATATATCTCGCCGAATGGGATATCACTAATTAATTGGCATATTTGATACTCAAAAGAGGAACAACTATGTGTTCCTAAGATCTTTTGTTTATCGTTTACGCTTGATGATACACAAAAGAGGAACAAATTCTTTTGTTACATTTACATATAAAGTTACAAAGGTTATCGTCTCTCAAATACATTAAACAAAAAGTTAGAAACCGATTTAAGAAGGTCATTTTAGGAGACATCTATTGAGTTGTAATTGATTATGGATAACAATACTTTTCCTTTTATGTTGATTTTTTACTATTTTTAGATAAGAATATTTGTGGTAGTAACTATTCTCCTGAAATACATAAACCATAGTTATGGTAAATTGTGGAAAATCATTATAAATCATTTGTCCTATATTATGGCATAAAGTCTGCATCAGTAGCTTATTATGGCAAAAAGATTAATACAAGATACAATATCATGTGCTACATTCTACCAGAACAACAAACATGAAGAAAAAAAAAACTAACATTTAAAAAATTGAAAGAAAAAAATTACATCATATGTGTAATGAAATAAACCATAGTTATGGTACATTATGACAAATATGTACAAACCACTCTAAAGCTACATCATGTAAATATACAAACCACACTAAAGTTATATTGTGGTAAATATGTACAAACCACACTAAAGTTACATTGCAATGTAATGGAATAAACCATAATTATGGTACATTTAGACAAATATGTGCAAACTAATAATTAAAGCTATCAAGGGTAAATATGTACAAACCACACTAAAGTTATATTGTGGTAAATATGTACAAACCACACCGAAGCTATATTGTGGCAAATATGTACAGCCCATTCTAAATTAGATAATTTTTCTTTGAATCGGGCATCAACTTGATTTTGCTTTTGTTTGAATCTTGACATTACTTTATCTTTTTTCCATCGATATAGTTGAAGTTTTTACAACTTTTGCATAAGAATACTTGTGGCAGTGACTATTTTCCTACCTCTTTGACTTGAACAATATAATTCAGCTTTTGATTGACCATTTAAAAACTATATCAGAATCTATTCGCCCAGTCAGAGTGCCCTCGAGGTTAGAATCGTCCCAAATCCTGGACACCAGAGTCACCAATCAATGGATGACTCAAATTTAAAAAAAAAACACCTGTCATGAAACAACTCAATAAAATAATATACAACGGATAAAAATAATTTTTAAGAAAAAGAATCCATCGTGGTATTCCTAACCACAGAATAGCAACCAACATACAAATATAACTCCCAAGTACAAAATATCAACATACAACAAGAATCCCAAATGACAACTATAGCTGCATAACCTAACTACAATCCAAACAAAATAATGAGATCAAGCGAGGACAATCACAACGACTCCGCCCCAGTCGGCCGCCCGAGGCGAGTCATTATAACTGAACACCGTAATCACCAAACCACGGACGACTCCGCTTTAAAACTACTCGCTTCCTTCTTCAAAACTGGGATTACATATAATATTTCCAAAATAATTGGCCAATTTAAAAAATTTACAATCCATCAAAGTATATCTAACCAACCAACTCATATATATACAACATATCCCAAATAAATAGTAGTGCCGGCAGTGCTACAAAAGAGAGTACGCATCGCATTTAGAATACAAAATGACAACCGCCGAAGGCTAAAGTTTGAAAAATAAAGTACAAAATCAAAAACATTCGACAACACATCAAAATCGGGGACCGCCAGATCCTTCCACCCGACGCTCACCTAGCCACTGAACAAACTTCCAACAAATTTCTCCCCGGCTCAACTAGCCGTCACACCGGCACAAATGAAATGCCGCCTAAAACTTAAAAGCGGGTGTAAGCCGCGTTTAGTGAACTTAACACCGGGTGAAACTTAAACCATACGCCACTCTATTAATAAAGAAATTAACATAGAGTCAAATACTGCATATTATATAGATATATAACCGGACTACCAAACTGAAGCCATATTTATACTTTCAAAGAAAATTCTCATACATCAAATGGCACAACATAAAATATAGGGTCTCAATAAGGAATACAACTCACTGAATAAAAATCACACCAAACCACATGAAATTACATACCATGTAGACTCCACCAAAACTATACTCTAGTCATCAATCACTCATCAACTAGATACCATCCGATTCCAACTCGATGCACATAAGCTCAACCCGTCGATCTACAACGCCTTATACCTAAGTATAAAGTCGATAACCAACGCTTTATACCGCTATAAGTCGAGTAACCAACGCCTTATACCTAAATATTAAATCAACGCCTTATACCGCATAAAGTCGATAAACAACGCCTTATACCCCACAGATAAAGTCGATACACAACGCCTTATAATCCATCTATAAAGTCGATACACAACGCCTTATACCGACGATAAAGTCGATACAATACCTCTAAAAAGAGTCACCTAACCCATAACTATCCCAATTTAAAAATATATCCTAATACTCAAGTCACCTCAAGACATACATAACTCTAACTACGACCCTCAATAACCTTCTACTCTACTCCAAACAATATCCAAGCACACAGCCTAAAACATCTCACAATCTTAAGTCAAACACACCCACGACATGCCACGTAAAATTCATAAGTGCCGACAAGGCCACGTGAATCGAAGTATGTTGGGAGTTCAAGCCATTACGTACCTCCAGCAATCCGCAGCGCCACCGAAGCATAATCACATAATCATAACATGGATCACACAAATGAACCATACATACTCATATCACAATAACTTGTATATCATCTTCACGCAATCATAACACAATGACACGCATCATTCTCACATAATCGCATTCACAATAAATACGCTCACACAATTTAGCATGTATGTAACACCCGCGAGATAAGTACTCACCTCTACTAGTTATCACAAAGTCCTCACGAAGGACGCCACATCACGGAACGTGCCCCTTCCCCTCATGGCCAAGGCCTTAACTCGAAGAGAAGCGGACGGGAGAACGACATTCACAAACGACATATCGGGTTTGAGCGACAATCAAGAGAAACTAAGAAAAATTTCAAGGGGAGTGGAAAGTAATCTCTGCCAAATGAAGAGGAAGAAGATGAGATTTTCTTGTGATGATGTGTTGATAAGTATGATGATATTTAAAAAAAACTCTCGGTTCTCGCTCTCTGGGCTTTCTAAGTAATTTCTCCGCTTATCGCATTTCAACTTCAACGAACCCAATTCCAAAGATAAAATTTTCCATAGCAAAACTAAATTATAAATGCATTCAAGCAAAAATTTACGAAATAATATTATCATCGAAATTATTTATACCATTCCCCGTCCCACCACCGACCGAAATTTAATTTGTTTTTTTTTTCAGGTAATCTGCTATTACAATCTACCTACCTAATAAAAATTTCGAATTTAAATTTCTCAGAACCTCGACTCCAACGGTAACCACATAATGCACATACGAATGTAAAAAACAAACACCCTCGGGATACCTCACACCACAAGAAAGTTACGGCACGACTGCACGACACGCATAAACCACCATACATCCTCGAACCTGCTTATCCAACGCTCGCAACAAAAATCTTCACTTTCCCAACTCGTTGTGAGCCATTCTATCCTCGTATCTCTACTTCTCTCTCATTGCGGTAAACACGTAGCTCCTCAGAAAACACCAATACCTTCTCTCAAATAATTAGGACATCCCCTAATCTAATCTCCCTCTCTCTCTCCAAATCGACCGCATACTCAAAAATCCAACATAACCTCGCCATCATCACCTTTAGCCCCAAGTGTCAAGTAATTATCCGACGGTTGAATCTTCCTATCTCCCCACAACAAAGGTTCTAGCCTACAAAGCCCACAAAGCAACACATCCTTATGGTGACAATCAACTTGTTGATGTTTTCCCAACCAATCCATACTCGCATAAGATCAAAAAAACCTATCACCAAACGTGAAGTAGTTCACTACCAACACCGTCGTGCTCACATTCAAGGCAATCCCAATATATAATGTCTAACCTCACCGACCTCCCAACTGAAACGTAATAAAAGTGGGAACAAGTGCAGACTCTCTATGATACGATAGAATGTCAACAAAACTGAAATTAATTGAAAAGACCAAGATAAAAAGTATTTCCACCCACATCACATGAAAGTAAAGTACCTGTCACAACTCTGGAGGGTCATGCACCTCCTGCTGGGTCACGGCATTAATCCGCCCTGCCCGCCCCACCCCGCCGTACTCTACTACGCCCCTCGAGCCTCCAACTCTCAGCCGATCTCCACGGTTTCCAACAAGTCCACCTCGTCCCTCGATAATCGCTTCTCGCAAAGCCGATCCGTGCAAAAGTTCCAAGACCTATCCCTCGAAAATCGGGCAATCTCTTCAGCGCCTGCCGCAACAACATAATATCACCTCCCGCAATCCCGCCACAGGCCCAACCGCCACATCGGAAACAATGATATCTCTCGAACCCCTCGAAGCCCACTTCCGAAGTCACTGGATCTCTCGCAGGGCCCACCGTGCGTAGCGAGTCAGAATAGCTTCGGGGCGAATCTACCGGGCGCATCGAAGAATCTCGCCCAGACTACTCGGGCCGTCCGTCTCTCCTCTCGAACTCTAGAACCGGGTAGCCTATCGGCACCGGGAAGTCTCAAGTCGACTCCTCTTCGATCCACCGGCTCGCCTAACTCCATTTCCATTTCAAGGCCGCATTCTCACAAAGATGGAAACGTGAAAGCCGTCATGATATCTCTGACGTACCTCCCACGTCAAACCATCCCTGAACCTTGTGATCTTCTTTGCCTCTACCGGATAGACATCAGGAAGTAGTCGGCACATCTCACGAATCAAGCTGTGACTCCTCACCGCACTGCCCCCGAGTCGCTGGAAATCGCCTCCCTCTCCAAAGCTGCCATGTGGGTCTCAAGACAGCACTCCGGAAGAGCTCAACAAACCGCCTCTGTGACACATAGATCTCCTCTCACAATCGTGACACGCCTCCTGCCTCTCCCACCTCACCACGGGTACCCTCGTGAAGTCGATAAGTCGCAAACTTCACTCTCATCTCACCCACAATCCCCATAGGCTCAAAAAATAGACTTCATATCCCGGATGAACTCAATACCGGACCGCGAACCTCTGAAACTCTCGGAGGATCTCTCTTCAGAACCGGTCAAATAACTTGCTCCGGAATTTAATTTAACACCGCCGGCCACCCGGAAAGCATTCATACTCTCCCCTACGAGGTCTACCTCAACCTGCTGAGAAGAATGCACCTCCTCGACCTCGGCCTCGGTCCACGCCAGACTCATCACCGCCTATATTCTCTACCAACTCGGCCTCCTCTGGGCCTACCCCTAGCACCTATCTTCTACCCCTACTATGAACCGATAAACCTGGGATGGTTCCAAATCTCTAATAAACCGGTCTCCGAATCGCACGCCTCGACTCGATGGTTCCAAATCTAGCACCTCTCAAAAAATGGTCTCCAAATCTCTAATAAACTCGATGTCTCCAAATCTCTAATAAACTCGATGTCATCAACGGGTGAACTCCACCTCAAGAAACTTTGGGGGATCTCTCATGAACCGTAAAAGCCTACTCGAATATCGCCTCCCGCTGGATCGCTATATGCACATGTACCAAATCCTCCTCAACATGTAACTCATCTCAACAATGTGGTCAACTGGGAAATCGTGGCCCATCCGAACTCGTTCCACACTGGGCTCACTCGAGCCCACACCCACCGGCACGCCGGCCACCTCTAGCCTCCTACCCCAAGCATCCCTCGGTCTACCACTCTGCACCTCCGCGCACGGTCCCTCTACTGCCTCCACTCTTAAGGCATCCTCAATACTACTTAAAACCCAAAGTTGTTAATTTAGACTCCGGTGAAAGACTCAACTAGACAACTCAAAGAACACAACCCAGATAGACACATAACCACACAGACAACCAAAGAATATGAAACCTACACTCTGATACCAAAATTGTAACGACCCGCCCCAGGTCGTACGCCCGGTGTTAAATCGCCCCAAATCTCGACACTAGAGTCACCAACGATGGATGACTCCAAATTTAAAAGGCAATCTGTCTCAAAACAACTCAATAAACAATATACAACAGATAAAAATAATTTTAAGAAAAGAATTCATCATGATATTCTAACCACATAATAGCAACCAACATACAAATATAACTCCTAAGTACAAAATATCAACATACAAATGCTAGCATCCCAAATGACAACTATACTGACAACCTAACAACAATCCAAATAAATAATGAGATCGCTGAGGATCAACCGCCACCCGCCACTCACCTAAACTCTAAAGACAATCACTTAACAAGTCCAAGACTTAACAAAGACCACCGCCAACCTAGCAATGAAATTTCCGCCTATAGCTTAATCAGTGGTGTAAGTCAAGCTTAGTGAATATATATCTCCAAGAATGAAATTAACCTCCAATCACGCAATAATCGCACTAAAGTAGATGATATTGCATACGTATAGATAAGAAATATAATATTATTCAACTTGTGATCTAATACTTAAGTCATTAGCAATTTCATTATCATTTATATATTCATAAATTCGGCTACTAGCATAACATTCCAAATAATGACAATCAACAATAAATATTTGTACATTTCAAGAAAGACCGCAATAACACGCAACAATCACTGATCTCACTCTTATCAATCGGGACACGACGACATCACAACTCAACAACTAATCAACTCAGCAACACAATCAACTCAACACTTTATCAACTCAACAACTCTATCAACTCAACAACTCAACAACTCAATATAAGTCCGGATTTCTACAACTAATGCGCATATAATCAACCTCAACCTGCAGGGAGAAACTTATGCCCGTCGACATGTTTTATCACCGAATCGTAACGCAGGTACCTAAACAAAACACCGCACTTATACCAAGGTATAAGGCAACACTTGACAATACAAGTCAACAAACATCATCAACTCATAGACAACTCTTCCTATTACGACTCAACATCACCTCAAAACACCTATACAACTCATGAGACCATAGACACAACCCAACAACTGAACCCACAATGCATATTCAACAAATAATTTAACACAAAGTCACATACATACACATACACATATTCGTAATCAAGTAGTTAATCACCCGCGAGATAGATACTCATCTCGCTACTATATAAAAACTCACAAGAATCACAACAACGGACCTTTTCCTTAACATCAACGCCTTAAAAAACATTCGCTAAAATTATAATTACTTATAATATACAACTAGTAATATAACATTTACTTATATATTTTAACTCATATTTATATCTTAAAATAATCCAACGAAGTTCCTATTATAACCTTATTCCAACTTAAGTTTGTAACTTTTCATTTTAATGATTGAGTTCCAATTACTAGTTTCAAAAGCCATAAAGTTCCGATATTAACAACTAATCATCCCATTTCTAACCATCTTTAATCTCAAACCCATTTAACTACTCAAACTTACAAAACTCATTTTATCCTAATATTCTCTAATCACATATAAATCACAACCTTCACCTCTAAACAAACTATAATAAAGTCCAAGAGTACACTTATACTATATTAAAATCGCTTTGAAAAGTCAACGAAAGTCAAGTATATAATTCTAAACATATTTCAACCCCATAAATTGATTGTTATCACCTCTATACCATAATCTAAGCTTAGACGGCGTTCTATACCATTATCAACTTCAAAACCCAAGGCCAATCCCAAACCCAAGGTCAACTCAAGTAACCAAAAAGTCAACATCCTCAAATTCATGAAATACTCCAAAAGGTTCGAGCTTTCTTACCTTAAAACGTAGAGATGACTCGGGAAACTCTCCAGAAATTTAAAATGGCTTTCATGACGCAGAAGAAAACGGAAAAAATCAAGGAAAAATAAAAGTGGTTCGCCCTAATCAAATGAAGAAGCATGATGGAAACGGATAACGTATTTAAACGGCACATGGGAGTTCGGCCCAACATACTTCTAGAGCTGTGCTCGAAGTCTCGCTTGGTTTTCATTTAGTTTCGCCTCGTTTAACAACACAACTTTAACATAAACTTAACTTCAACCCCAAATAATATTATAATAATACACATACTTTTAACGGGTTATTATATTATATCAGGGCAAATGTGCTTTAGAAGAGATATATATTAATATGGAAAATGACAATTAAAATAAATTGATCACATATGACCACAAGACATATATTGTAAGTGAACAATATCGAACCATATAATACATGAATATAGCAGAAAATATCATATTTTATGTCCAACAAAATATTTAAAAGTTATAAAATATGTTAATAAACCATACTCATGCTACAACGTGAAAAATTCTTATAAACCTTATGTATGCCATATTATGGAATAAAAAGCATGCATCAGGTTACCAACATCTGTATATGCTATATATTATAGTAAAAATGATGATTAAAGTTATAATTTTCTCAGACTAGATTCTTTCTGCACCAACACACAATTAAAAAAAAAGATTAAAATTTAGAAATCGAAGAACAAATGCATTGATATGTAATAATAAACCATACTTACGCTTACAATACGGCATATGGTTACAAGCGGCCAATTATGGCATAAAAGTCTCTAACTGCTTACACAAATATGTGTATGCTATATATTATGTCAAAAAAAACTTCATTGAAGTAACAATTTTATGTATCATATTCTCTGCATTAAACACACATGAAAAAATACTAACATTTGCAAATCAGAAAAAAATAAACATATGTATTACAATAAACCATAGTTATACTATAATGTGGCATATAGTTATAAATCATATGTATGTTATATTACGGCGCAGTGCTTCCATCGGGTTACAAAAATCTGCCTATGCTATTATCGCAAAGCCTTATTCAAGCTATACTTTCTGCTGGCGCATTCTTTCTCCAAACCAACACACCATTTTGCACATCGAAAGAAAAATATATTATTATGTAATGTAAAAATCATAGTTACGTTTACAAATGTGATTTTAAGCAAACCATACCAACGAGATGTTCTTCTACCTCATTAAAAAATACTAAACTGTAAAAACAAACAAATAAATCACAATATCATTTACTTGTGGCAAGAACATAATATTATATGGGCTAAGTATTAAAATCCTTAATATCATAAAGTTGTGACAAGAACATAACAAGAAATCACAATATCATATAAATGTGAAAAATATAATAATAAATCAATGAGTTCAACTATTAACTAAATTCAGACCAATATTATTCACTAAACTAATCAAATAAACACTAAAAATTCAAAGCAATTAGCAAAAAAGTAATTGAACAAGCAAAAAAATAAATTAAAAAAATCTGAGGGAAATTGCATTTTTCATTACTATAACAATAATGGATGACGATGAATTACATATTTTGTATGCCTTTATTATAATCCAAATCAAAAATTGAAACAAAAAGAGAGAGATTTGAAGATTTGAGAGAGAAGAAGCAATTGAAACTAGCAAAAATGGAAACTAGATCTGCTTTTGGACTGTGAGGTATATAGGTTTTGTGCTAAAATTAGCTAAATGACGAAAATGCCGCTATGTAATATTAATCATTGATTCTTAATCATTAGATCAAACAATGCTTAAGAATCAAATGATCTAATGGTTGTAATTTGTTTAGTAACAAGATACTAAGGAACCTTAAGCATTACAATTGTAAAAATTCCAGAATTCACTGGCTTAATAAATTAAATGTGAGATTATTAAATTAATTTATGTAAAGTTTGGAAACCACTTTATATTTTATGTACGATAAATGTAAATGTTTGGGAGTTAGTTGTCGAGATAAGTTAAAACGAGAGGTATCGATTGAATTAAAACGTTCGGGTTTTCACCACTTAAACTATTGGGCCAACCCATCACCACATAAACCCAACCAAGGCCCAAAAACTCAAACCCATCTTCTTCTTCCTCCAGAGAAACGGCCTTTCCCCCATTTGATTTTTCTTTCTCCGATTTCTCCTCCATCTCTCAAGCTTTGGGCCTCAAATTTTTGCAAGTTTTCCTTCATCATCTCTTCGATTCAAGGTAAAAGGTCAAACTTTTTTGGGTATTTCTTGAGTTTCACCATGTTGACTTTTGTCGACTTTGATTTTGGATTTTTATTGTTTCAATTAATTCTTGGGCTTCAAATTAGTATTATCTGGTTAAGTGAGGCTTATTGCTGACTGCAAGTAAAAGTAGGTGTAGTGGGAAATTATATCGATTCTTGTCAATTATATATACATAGTTTATTGTAGTTGATACTTATTGTCTCTGTTTGGTTCTTGTTGTCAGATCTATTTTAATGATTTTATGCACTTAGAATAACATATTTTTTCTCCAAATTTGAGGTACTAAGTTGAGTTGGTTAAATTAATAATGGTAGTCCATATGTTCTCTGAACAATTGTATTGGTTGTTAAAAAGTCTTCATAAGTTATTTGACTCTAGGAAGTCTCTCTTCTCCTTATGTGACACTGCACCTTCATAATCTTTGATTGACAGGTTAAATGATGAAATGGAAAATCCACTCCCTTTAGGTTTAATTAGTTGGAAAAGTTAATAATTGGGATTGTTTGGAATTGTTTAAAGTGTTAGTATTCGTTACTGAGGCCGGAAGTTTAAGATTTAGGACGGTTGGAACTTTGGTCGCTTAGTTTATCATTGAAGTTTAAGTAATAATATTTCACTTAAAGGACTAATGGGCATTAAAAGCAGCAAAAGATAATTTATAACAAA
Source organism: Lithospermum erythrorhizon (assembly GCA_019722365.1). Lineage (NCBI taxonomy): Eukaryota > Viridiplantae > Streptophyta > Magnoliopsida > Boraginales > Boraginaceae > Lithospermum > Lithospermum erythrorhizon. The sequence continues at coordinate 56,382 of JADFUC010002153.1, forward strand.
ATTTATAGTAATTGTATTTTCGGTGTTCTGTTTAGACTCGGAACGCGGGAAAAGCTTGCGGATCGATTGATTGCATGAGCGCTAGTGGTTCTAGCCAAAGGTGGGTATTTATCACTCGTTTGATTACCTTATCTATGTTTGAGGGAGTATATGGTAAATTGGTTGTGACTATGTATCTGCAGAACTTATCTGTGAGCAGGTCATGGAAACTTTTAAAGTAAATGTCAGATTGTATGGTGGTTGTGGTTAGATGCACTACAAGAGTAGGTTCTATATGAAATTGTTGTATCGAAAGTATACAGGTGCTATAATCGAGATTATTGTGTGATTGTTACCGTTGTTCTATCTAGATTTGTTGTAGTCATGTGATAATTGCTCGAGTCAGGTATGTCAAAGCGATGTCAGATGTCGACGTGTATGTCGGAATTGTGAAATGTTGACAGTATGTTTAGATGATGCGGGGTGTTCAAGGGTGAGCTTGCCGAAAAGGATATGATGATGTTGGGTGTTCGGCGCCCGCTGAAAAGGATACATTTATGTTGGGTGTTCAAGCGGTGAGCCCGCCGAAAAGCGATACGACGATGTTGGGTGTTCAGCGTGAGCCGAAAAAGCGATATGTTGTTGCCATGCTCGCGCGACTCGCCGAAAAAGGATGAATATTATATGTGATATTGTTATGGTTTCATTTTCAAGTTTATTATATTGTTAAGCGATAAACGCTGTGGTTAAGAATTTATGTTGTTTTACTCGCTTGATTACGTGATATGAGATCTCCGGGTATAACATGGGGGTTAACGTAAGGGAGTCCTCTAAAATGTACGTATGTTGATGATGATCATTTTGTTGGTGATGTTGTGGATAATTGATTTATCTTTATTGTAGTATATACTTACTTATTCGCTACGCCTATATCTTTTATTGTGTACCCTTTTCGGATGTGATAAGTTACCATCCGGTGATTCAAGCTTCACTAAGCTATTTTAGCTTACCCCTTCCCACCTCCAAATTGACAGGTGCCAGTTGAGAAGCCGGGCAAGGTTCGTGGAGTCAGTCTGCTGGCTTACTCTGTATAGATGAGTGGCTGTGATCCTCGGCAGTCATCTTTTTCATTATTTTTATGTACTCAAGCCATATTTTGTTTTGGATGTTGAAAATTGTAAACTATTTTGTGGAGTATTTTGGGACTCGTACGTGATAGATTTTTACACTTCTCTTTGTTTTGGATTAGGCGACGCCACGATGGTTAAACTCCGTGATAAAAAACATTTTGAATTTTCGAAACTATTTCACTTTTATCAAACTATCAGGTTTTATTGGTTATCAAACAGGTGATTTTTGTGTCAACCATCATATGGTGACTGTGATATACAGTTTGACATCCATCTAACCTCGAGGGCGACGACTGAGTAAGTGGTTGTTACAACAATGCTTAACTCTTATGACACACTTGAAAAACGTAATATGATATATAATGTAACATACAAAAACAAAACTCAAGAAAAAATGATAAAAACACAATACACATTTGAAAATCATGTGATCTATAAAACTATATCCTCTGAATATAATGGCATACAAGTAAAACCATATCGTAACAATATTATGGCATAATAACAAACAGACTCGGTGAAATATTGAACACTACAAATTCAAGTTCTCGAACAACCAAGCCCAGCCAATGTTCATATTTTTGTTAAACACTGCAGCCTTTATGCTGAAGTCGCTTGTAGCCTTTTCTAGTTCTCTGTCATCATTCATACCTCTTCCATTTAACTCATCGAAGGCTTATTTTAAATATTTTAGAAGTTGTTGTTAGTGTAAGAAAGTTTTTCCTTTAAAGAATAAGTTTAATAATAAGCAAGTTCGTAAGCTGCTACCGCTGCCTTAAGAACAAATTCAACTATGAAACACGAATTCATTAATATAAACATCAATTCATTAAATAACTATGTGACCTAAATTCATCAAGTAAATCAAAAATATCCACTTAAACAACAATCAATTAATAACTAAGTGGCCTCATTAAACGATGGAACACACATAAAAATTGACATTAAAATAAAATTCTAAAATTAATATCCTATCGATGTAAAAACCACATCTCGCCATATATGGCACAAAAAAAAAAATAATACCACATATATTGTGGCATAATGAGAAACAAATTCAATCTATATAGCTACTACGTGAAAATATTCCACAATGAAACACATAAATTCAATAAAAAAGTATAACTACAACATCAAACATCAAAACATCCACGCAAACCACGCCAACAACTAATGATGAAAGTTATGCATCAAACAAACAAAATCATTAATAATACAACAATATTAACTAAACTGATAGATATAAAAAAATATTATTCAACTAAAATTACCGAAAAAAATAGGAAAAAATCAAATTAATTGAATAAAAAAACCTGTATCGATAGTGTTTTCACAACATTATCATCTATTACTGATATTTGATGATTAATTGACAACACTACTAAAATAAATTCACAAACCATAAAACCATAACTACGTTACCTAAATTCATCGCATAAATCAAAACATCCACGCAAACATCAACGATTCACTCAAACAACAATCAATTACATAAATTAAAACATGAAACACATAAATTCAACAATGAAACACAGAAATTCAACAATGAAACACAACCTTAAAGCATTTTTCTCTTTGAATTCAAATACACCGAATTTTATTTCCACATGCTAAAATCGATTTCACAAACGTCACAATTCATATTGATTTGCAACAGAAGTCATATTTAAACAAATATAATTTAGCAAATAATATAGCGCAAAAAACACAAAGTACTCCGACCATCGTCTGATCTCGAACAACCCAAATAACCACCTTCGATCTAAGAATGCTAGGACTCCTGGATTACAACCCCGCAACGATCTACAAACCGGCAAGAACTCAAGCGACAATGGTCTAATGGTACGATTCATCCGAAAGTCACTCCACAAACTGGCTGTACGCCATAAAAACTTCCAAATGGGATTATTCGAGTATCCAATAACAATCACACCAAGCTCTTGATACCAAAACTGATATATATATATATATATATATATATATATATATATATATATATATATATATATATATATATATATATATAATTATTCATCTAAAATTACACAAATACCCTCGCGACTTGAACCATTAGATCACTTTATTTAGCCACTAATGAGATCCAAGGGATCAGATCAATTTAGTAAGATGATACTAAATAAGTCCTTAGTAACAAATGCTAAGCTCGATTTTTTTAGTATTTAATAGTGTGAAAAGTAAAAGAGCATACTAACACATTATAAAGTTAATCTAACTAAGCACATAAAAAGGAAGTTCAAATTAATCTTATTTTGAAGAAATTTTACTCAATTTTGCTTCCATTTTATTAAAGTATTTACAATAATCAAAATTAATAAATTTTTTATTTTTAATTGACATACATGATTTTTATTTGAACCGATATTATCATGTTAATAATAAAATAAATTAAAATATTACTTCCCAATGTTGCCCAAGTGTACGGTATAGATAGAAGCATCGATGTCTATCATCGCTGGGGGTTTCAATAAGATGTCTTTGTTCTTTTCTTTATTAATACTGAGAAAGTCATGTAACAAGAGGTGCTAAGTTTTTTATCATCCTGAAATCGAGCCATATAATTCAGCAAATATTATACGGAGTATATTATATACAAAAATTATTTCAGCTTAAAATGATAAACATATCATTAAATTACAATTATTCAAAATTTAGAAATCCCATAAAGCATCGATGAGGTTACTTTTTGTTCCTGAACGATCGAAGTATAACCGAAACTTCATTCACGAATGGCAAATTTAGTCAAACAGCTTTGACTAACGCACTAAAAAAAACACGCTTTTCAGACAAAGACTTCAAAGGAGTAGTAGAGATATTTGATATTTCTAGTTTCAAAATGATTTGGATAGTGGGTCATTCAATATCGCATGCCCCATCCTCACCAGCACCATCCCTTTATCCTAAATTTTTTTTTGATAAAAACAAATAAATACCCATTTGGTCGAGATAATTGTCAAAATGATCTCGTGATAATACGTATGTGTAAGTCAGACTTTCGCCTTTCTAAATACGGCGTCATCACAAATGTCACCGGAGCATTAAGGAAATGTGCATTTTAGTCTCTCTTTTGACGGGAGACTTTAAATTTTGACTTAAAGAGGAATTAAAGTGCACATTTCGACCAATATTATGGACTAAAGTGAACATTTTCGACCAATATCGTGATTCAAAGGCATAAACGATATGAGCATTATGTGTTATATATTTTAAATTAGGTATTCACTGGAGCAAGTCGTTTGAGTATAATCGATTGCATATCGAGTATAAAGTTATATCCGAATCCGATAAATTAAACTTTCCGGCGAAATATCGAGTCGAGAATTTCAATTCGTATACCGGATATATGATTACTCGATCCACAATCTACTACATATCATAATTTAAACCCAAAAAAAAAATTGTCGGAGATGATCCTTTACCTCTTTTTGGTATCTTCCTTTATGCATTCTTATTATACAATTTGTACATGATGGATGCGATGACATATGTCAACTACCCAATGATCTCTCTCAATATATAATACCTCCGCTCCCCAAAATGTCGATCATTTACCAAAAAATCTTGTTTCAAAATAATTGATTGTTTGATTTTTTTCAATGCAATCTCTTTATGCATTGAAATTTACAAAATTCCTTATTATCATTCCTTATCTGCTTTTCATTTGTTAATAATCTTACATCTTTATTGAAAATCGTTAAATTTTATTACTTTTTTTCATCGATTTCATAACTTCTTAATAAAATACTTTTTTATTGGGATGATCACTTATTTTATTGGGGATGATCACTTCTATTTTCATGACCTATTTAAGATATAACATTTTAAAATTTGGTATTATTATATGAATTAGGGTAATGAGGTAGAGTATCATGTACTCAATATCTTTAGACAAGTACCTTGAGCTCCTACTTGTATTTCCCAGTGGCCACAACTGTATTAGCATTACATCCTTTGCAGCATATTGCTTAGCTGCAACTCACCATTCTGTCCTACCCATTGTTTCAAATCTCAATCCTCCTAACCATACAGTAAACAAACCACCCTTATTAATCTAGCTTCGCTTTTCTTCATAAACACTCCATTTTTATTCACCATTTCTTGCTCTTATTATTATCTTATTATCATCTTATTATCAAGAAACTTGGATTCAAAATACCCTTTTCATTATTGGGATTAAATCTCTTTAGTTCATTGAGTAATTGGTTTTTGTTAAATGGCTTTTTGTTGAAGATTCTTAAGGTGTTTGCTTGCTTCAAGGTCAGTTTCATTTCCTATATCATCACTTGTTACTTGCTATATACTTATATACACCTTTTATATTGTAAAATTAACTGATTTGATATAGTTTTTATTGTTAAAGATTCTTAAGTTAGTCATTTTTATTGTTAAGTATTTATGTAAACGTTCTAGTAGATTCTTGAAGTGAGCTATTTAATGGTTGGATCGAGATGAAAAATTAATGAAACTTTTTAAAGCATTGAACTGTTAATTTTGATATATGATCAATAATTAATTTATTTGATGGAATGGTATTATTTCAATATTCCAGTATGATGCATGTTGTTTTATTGTGAATATAGTTTATTGTTTTCTCCGTTTTCTCAAAACAGAAATAAAAGCAGTCATTGAAAGTAGTATTCAGTTCATATGTTTGACTTGATTAGCAAAGGTTAGTGCTTATTTGAATGCTGTGTCTAATTGATTGCAAGTGTTTCGATCTGATAGATCTTTGAAGCGTTGAAGGCCCTTTAAAAAGAGTGTTAAAAATGATTCTGAACACTGATTGAATTGAGTAGAATGAAAGCGAGTTTCAGTCACTGGATGGCAGATGTGAACAATTATAGAATGGTGGATTCGATTGATTTTTAATTTGATACTTGGAAGCCACTTTCTTGATTGAGTTCTTATTAGTTTTTGGTTACTCTAGTGTAGAACTTATCACCTCTCACTCAGAATGTAACTCTAGATTGACACTTATAAAGTCGATTGGGAGGTAGCCTCATCTGGCATACTCATTGTAACTTTCTATAAATTTGTTTGACATTAGTATCTTAAGCTATATGAGGGTGTTAATCTCGTCTATGTCTACTTCTGCTACCGAGTTTTAGGATAGAATCCATGGACCATGATGCATTATAGAAAACCATTACTTGTCTAGTTTTGTAAGTATTTCCCTCCTAAACCATAAAGCGCCAGGAAGTGTAAAAGTGTTACTTTTCCTCTGGTTATCTCTAGTACTTCTACGTGATTACGTGATCTAACAAGTGTTCTTAAGGTATTAAATAATTTCTGAGATCTAATTGAAAAAAGAGTGAAAGACCTGACTTAGTTATTTATCACTATCCTTCTTAGATTTTTTAACTAGCTACAATTAATTCTGAGGTATCCATTAACTCTGGTTTCTTTCAGATATCTTTATTGGTTGTTTGATCCGAATTGGAAAATGGGTCGGGGGAGAGGAAAAGGTAAACGACAGGCTGATCCTGCTGAAGATATAGGAAGTGCTGAGGAGGAGAAGCCTCGGGTGAAGAGGAGAGGGAGACCACAAAAACGCCTCAAGGATGACACAGATGGTGAAGAAGTTGAGAATCTAGAAGATCATGAAGATGACAGTGAGAAAACGGAAGTTTCTGAACAGAAGATCGAAACAAAAGCTGTCGAAAATGGCAGGAAGAAAAAGAAGCCTTCACATGTAAAAGAAAATGTAGACTCGGTTGAAGAGGAAAATGGTGTTGAAACGAGAACTGTCTCAAACAATTCGCTCAAGTCTGTCGGCTTCAGACCAAATGGGAGCAGAAGGAAAAACAAGCCTCGACGTGCTGCTGAAGTTGGTGTTGAGTGCATATGAAGTTTGTAATGTGTAACAAAACCTGAGATCTCCTACTCCACATTTATTTTAGTTCATTTACTTTAACAATTTGTTATAATCAATGTGAAACAACGTTCTTCCATGAGACTAACCCTGAAAGTCCTCAAGCCACTGGTGTTAGATATTGTGATTATAAGTTGATTGCCTTCTAAGTACTTCCAATCTTGAAATAAAAATTTAAAGAAGTATGATTTACGGCTAAAGTATTTTCTTAATCTGCATACCCTCCATCAAAACAAATTGTGAAGTTTTAAATTTGGATGACTAACTTTTTAATTTTTTTCAAATATATTTTTGTATATGTTGGTTAGGGACACATCTAGCTCTTTAAATGTGGTGGTTTTAATATATATATAAAATATATATATATATATATATATATATATATATATATATATATATATATATATATATATATAATATAAATTAGTGATGAATTTTATTTAAAATATGGGAAGAAACAATCCCAAGAATCACATTACAAATACCTCCTATGAGGATAAAATCAGCCAAGTAATAAAAAATTGGGGGGAAGGTTCTTATGAGTAGTTGTAGCAAAGGAACCGGGTCGGGTTATTCGTGGGCTTGGCCTGTTAGTCCGGCCCAGGCCTAGAAGGCCACGAGCGACTGATCAGTTTATTATAAGTTGGATGGGGCCAAGCAGTAGGCCCAGGCCCTGGCCGATTGGCTGTATTCTTCGGGTATTCGGTGGGATTCGAAGTATTAACATGTCATTAAAAAGAAAAATTATCTGGGTTTGAGTATTAATTATTCACTTACTTTCACTTGGAATTTTCATACTTATTTTATGACTAAGTAGTGTCTACGAATGGCTAGGAAGTTCGCTTTGCGCTCCCGTTTTCCGTGTTAAACAAGTTGCCTTTTGGTTTACCACGATCGGTCTGAAAGTGTTGCCAAACCGTAAGTTTTCTTTACCGTTATTAGTCATTATTAACACTAGATTGAAATTAATAAGGGCTAGTTCATAAAATACATTGATAAATGCTACAAATTGACCAAAAATCCTTTGAATTACTTAGGAATTGATCGTTTAAAGTCATTACAAAATTTAAAAAATAGTGTGCTCCCGCCCCCGTAACGTGAATTGATACGTTATTAGATTTGATGGTGGCGCCATGAGCTTGAGTCTTTCAAGCCGTTTTGTCTGTTCAGCGTGCTCATTAAACTCCCCGATGGGTGGCAGTAGGGGTATAGAGGTCAGCTGGCGCTTATGATGGAGTTCTTTATAAGATGAGAACCCCAGAAAGAAGATGCGTCTTGGTGGTATAGTGAAATGCCGTCGAAAATGCATGTCAATATCGCAACGCATACCGCGCGCATTTTTGCGATTAGGAGTATTCTGGCCCCTTTGGCTTAAATACTCGGCATTCCTCGTTGAGCAGCCTTAAGCGTCGGGGCAGAAATGCCGTCAGGTGAGATTAGAGGTGGCTCACTGAAACACTCGAGAGGTGTCGCTAGCGTTGCGCCGGATATCAGCAGATCGCGGTTCCCGGACGTTTTGCTCTGTCTGCATGTAACGCCACTTGGTCGATGCGTTATTAGATTTGATGGGCGCGCCATGGTCTTTCAGTATGTTTTGTCTGTTTCGCGTCTTCCATTTGAGAAACTTAAAGGTGAATTAATCAAATGCCAGTCAGCCTTGACTTGCTGATAGGTGTATAAGATGAGGCTTCAGAAGAAGATCATCTTGTATTAGTATAGTAAAATGCCAAATCAAATGCATATCGAGCATGCTCAGCTATGCGCATTTTTGCGGTCGAGTATTGTTACAACGTCCCGAAACAAAATGTAAAATTGAGTACGTCAAAAATCGCTAAAAGAGATGATTAGAGGATGCAGCCAGCATCTCTGCTAGGTAAATCAGCGGACACACCCGAGAACTCTGCCGACTCACTTGAGCACTGTCGATCTAAAAGTCGGAAGGGTAAGCCTCGGCGAGCTTAGTGGAAAGCGAATGTTCGGATGGTGGCACGCGTCGAATGAGGTGTGATAAAAGGATATATATACGTAGAGATAAGATAGATAGATATATTTATATTTCTGATCTTACGGAAATATACCAATTATCCGAGCATCATCTTGAAATAACCATCGTTAACAAATACTTCCCATTATGAAGATGCGAACTGCGTTAAGCTGCGTATCGTACCCCGTATACCGTATCGTAATCAAGCAGGTAAAAGCAACCAAAATTTAAATGACCCGGCGTTCATACTCTGTGACAATAAAGTAACTTACAGTAAACACAATAACATGCGTATATCACGTTTTGTCGGCACTTGCCGGCGTCTTACGTACTTGACGGCAATAACGTACTTTCAGCTTAGCGCCCGAGCGCTGATTATAGGTAAATATCCTTTTTCGGCCCATTCGCCGCGAGCATGCATGCAGAGATATCCTCAGTAAACTAGTCGCGAATCCAGCATATGTCACCAGCATGCAGCGTCACGCAGCAATACCGATGCGGCGTGCATAGTATGCCGCGATACGACAAATTTAGCATAGAACATGCTACGGCAAAGAAATATCTTTAGCGGTCGTCATGCGCTGATATACTGGACTTGAATACGCTGACATATACATACTCGGGACTGCGGCTCGAGCATAAGCATCTTTCCGGCAGCGGCTACGCGAAATAAATATACGTAACCATCTAACGACATGCATGCAATCGGCGTTTCACGATTTCCGCAACTATACCGAGATAAGTTTGCTCTGCAGACCGCAGCGATCGCGTCGGTACCATATCTTCTGCTTTCCCAAACATAAATAAAGGTAACAACTGAGTGATAAATCCGCTTGCATTTAGTACCGTTAGCTGACACCGTTCAAAGTGCGAGCAATCCGAAAATATAATTACTACTAACAATTTGACCCTTATCTTCAGTTCGATTCTAACTTTTGACCCGTTTTAGTTGCAATTTGACGACTGCATTGTAGATTGCTAATTATGGTTGATATGACTTCGATGGCGAATACATTTGCCGGACTAATCCGTAATCTAGCTGATACGCATCGACTTACTAGCATTTCCGATCGACTTGTCGGTAGAATTTCAGCTTTTTCAAATTAGTTAAGCCCATTCTTATCGACCTACAATCCGGGTCCCGACACACTCACAAAATCTACTAAACTATTTCACCGTATTTTCTTCCGACAACATAACTCACAATTTCATTCCAAAGCAATCGCGGTAGATTCCCGTCACGTATTTATACTATCGACCACATTTTTAGAGAAAGTCGACCAGCGATAAACAAAGTCGACTTTCATTATATGGCCTTTCTACGAATATCGTTAATTTATCGGTCGTATATTATAATTTAGCCTAGACCATAATTACATTCCATAATATACTTGAAAACCAAAGTCAACCCCAAAATTCAAAAGTCAACTACCACTAAAAGAAAGTCAATTCACGCCAGGCACGATATTTATTTCAGTAATAACTAATTTCTGATCGAGAATCAAATAGACAATAAAATTCAAAATACAAAAAAGTCAACTCGGAATGCTCGAAATATTGAAGAAGAAAGTCGGACCTTTCTTTACCCTTAAAGCGGCGAGGGCGATGAGGGAAGGCTGCCGAAAAATTAGAATTAAAGAGCGAGGATGGAGGAGAAAATGAAGAAGAAAAATTGAAAAAATGGGAAAAAATACATGGTGTCACGGCCAGGAGAGGAGAAGAGAAGGGAAATGGGTTTTGGGAGTTTTGAACTTTGTTTGTGCATTGAAGGTGGTTGGTTGGGCCCCAAAATCTGACCGGTGAAAATCAGAACGTTTTTATTCGATCGATGTCACTGCCGTTTAATTTATCTTGTCAGTAGCTTAGAGGCTATTACATTATAGGTACAAAATATTAAATTAGGTTTTCTAATTTTACATGTAAATAAATTTAAAAATCTCTAATTTAATTTATTAATTAGCAGTGGATTACGGTTTACAAATAAAATATATGAATAAGAAGATATAGATAGAGAATACAGGAGAAAGCTCCAAAGCATGGCAAAATTGTAGCTTGTCGGATCAATTAGATTGAGTGCTTGATTAAGCCAACGAATTGAAATGATTTGATATCGAATTCTATAGATGAACAAGGGATTAAAAAATTATTATGATTCTAACTTTGATTGTGATTAAGAATGTAGGGTGTGAGAAAATGAGGAAGTGGTTTTGTTGGAAATCAGGCATTTTATTTTTATAATTATGCTAGTTGCGACAATTGTTGTAATAATTCATTTTCTTAGTTTTGGTTAAATGAGATTCTTTCGAAACTAAGTGTTAATAATAGTAATTGTAAATTAGGAACTCTACGATAAATATCGAGGGGTTATCTTTAGATTAATTCAGGAATTTCAAAATGAAGTATAAAACCGGTTGAAACAGTATAAGATTATTCGGTCGATAGAGGAGGAGAATACTTGATTCGTGAGTTCAATGATCATCTTAGAGTGTGGTGTGTTTGCATGCATTCGCTCCGGCGAGAGCCTTGCTTGTATGAGCGTGTAATACGAGAGGAAATCGAACCTGCTCTACGTAGTTCGATACATATGAGTCTATCGATCGCGGTTAGTTTAGGGATAAATAACATTTACAAAGTGAAGCGCTCAAATTAAATAAATATCCAACTAAATCAGGTGAGGCGGTCATGAGGCGTAGTTTGGGAAGGCTCCCGAGTTGGAGTTTTCTTAGGATTTGGGGCCGATTAGGATCAAGAAATTGAAAAAGATAAACTTGCTTTAGATGGGTAGATCTTCAACACATTAGTTATCAGAAGGATACCGTTGCCTCTTACACGAAGCCACGAAAATAAAATTTTAAGTTGCGGATCGAGAAGCATTCACTTAAAAGCGAATATCTATCTAGAAGAGGCTGCAGGAGTGAAGGTGTTAAATCTTGAGGAAACTCAGGATGATGAAGTGACTGTCAATGCAGTGTAGAGGCAGGCCCGGCCAGCACTTACTTGAAGGTAGTGCTAGCCATTATATAGAAAATCAATTCAATCCTGAGAAGATTGTGGAGGAGCAACCTTGAGATCCCGTAGAGATCGTCAAAGGGAACTAGACACGTTGGTATGGTGAAGCTTTAAATGATTGAAGTGACGACACCTCTTAGAAATAGGCTAACAAAGATGCTTGATAAATGGTAGGTAATACATTAAAGTCAAAGATAGATTCTATGTACTTGAAAACAGAGTTTGGTCACTTGTTAGATTTACTGATGAGGTTCGCCTGATTGGCGTAAATGGGTATTTAAGAAGAAAGCACATGACAAAGGCGAAACATCATTAATAACTGGCGAGCTCGTGGCGAAATGTTTGAAGCAAATTCAGTAGGATTGACTGTGATGAAACTGTTACTTTGGTGGTATGCTTAAATCCATTTGGATAATCTTGGCCATTTATGACCTCGAGTATGGCAAATGGATGTAAGTACAACTGCGAATGGAAACCTTGAGGAAGATATTAATGCGTGAGTACGACACCAGGGCTTTACATATCACTAAAGACCCTAAGAAGGTTTGCTGAAAGCTCACAGTCCATTTATGGTCTCAACGGCGTCCATAGTTGGAATCTTCATTTTTGATGAAGCAATCAAAGATTGTGGATTAAATCAAAATGAAGAAGAATGTTGTGTATATACGAGAAGGTGAGTGGGAGTTACATGGCACTTTATAGTCTTGTATGTGGAGTGACATGCGAATCGTTAATGTGATATAGATTTACTAAAACTCGATCGAGGATTGGTAAATGCTGAGAATATTTCTCAAATGAAGGACTTGGGCAAGCGGTACATTCTCGGAATCAAGTGTCCGAGATCGAGGCTTGACCGGCTAGTTAGACTTTCTTGAGGACACTATATAAATAAGGTGTTACAAAGGTTCAATATGAATGATTCCAAGAAGATTAAATCTCACGCAGACATGGTGTTCAGCTTAGCAGAAATCGCGGTGTCCCACTTGGCTAACGAGATGAACAATTGAAGGACTACACTATGACTTGGTATAGAGTCCATCTTGTATGCTATATTTGTGCCTTGCGACCCGATAATGTCGCGTCTGTTTCCAGTCTTTACCCGACCGATGCAAGCTAATCGGCGAGAGCAATGGATTGCGATGAAGGCATCTTAGTATTTGAGAAAGAACTAAAGATACATTCTTGGTATATGGTGGAGATGAAGAAGAGTTGGTGTATTGTTCACCCGATCGATTTCCAAATTGGCGAAGATGATTACGTTCGATGCAGTGCGTGTTTTTATGCCAATGGTGGAAGCGATATCTTGGAGAAGTTCCAAGAAATAGAGTACTATGGCCGATTACACTCACGAGAATCTAACTTCATTGCACCGTCGGACGTCATGAAAGAACACTTTGTTGGATTAATAAATTAGGTAGTGAGCTTGGGTTGCGTCGGCGTTAACAGACTGATGGAGGTGTATGTGGCAATCTTTGAGTGCAATTGCCGAAGCCAAAGACAGCATCCTGAAATGTCAATCATGTACCCAAAAGTATCACGATTAGAATAAGGCAATAGAGGTGATATCAAAGTATGTAATGTGAAGCGAGAGGCTAATGTTGCCGGCCGCTGCGAACCACTATTTCGAGCCAAAGCACTTGGCCAGAAGCATTACAACGAGCATTGGTCTTAGAAAAATGTTCTTGCGGTGGTATTAGGTTTAGTGGGAGTTCTGCCTTATACGACTTGTTATATGAACAAGTAATTAAATATTCACATTAGCATATGTCGATTTGTTTGTTATTTAATAATACATGTGTTTATATGTCTTGGATTTACATATAGCGATGTTGTTTCCTCGTCGAGGTGAAATAAAAGTCTGGGCTGCAGTCTGATTTCTAGAGGACAACACCTGAGTGTTGACAAGAGAGCCTCTCGACTCACAGAAATATAAGGTAGCCGTTCGCGCGGTGGATCCTTAAAACCCAGTGCAGGCGACAAGCGTTTGATGACGGCAATAGTGATTGATGATCAACTCTTGATCGTAAGATCTTCGAAGCTTGATCGATATGGGCTATCGATTTGCATAGCTAAGTTTGGATGACGGCTGTGAAATCATAGAAGATATGTATACGTGTCTTTATGATGTTTGCTTAAACTGATAGTTTAACAGTGCTAGACACAAGTATATAGCTAAACATGTTATATGAGTTATTGTCTTTTGACTATGTCAGCTTATTTGCCTGTGAGGGATATATCGACATATGTTGGATGACACAGTAAATATGATGAGTGTTGATATATTATAAAGGAGACTATCATCGCTTGATATCTGAGTAGATCTGAACTGCTTTTAATGAGTATGGGTGATTGATTTATGGACATGCATAGTACTTGATTCGGTTATTTCGAGGTAAAAGAGAGTCGTGGGTGTTCATGGCAATGACTAGCATAGTTGGCCTTAACATTTGAGATCATTTGATAAATGGTGTAAGTAATGGAATCGAGGCGAGTGGGAGTGTTGAAAATCGAGTATTTTGATTTTACATAATTATGCTAGATTCTTGAGAAGTGTTATGTGAATTAATTTCTTAAGGTTTAGTTAAATGAAATTACTAAAATGGAACTGCTTTGATAATATCGGGGGATTATGTGATTCTTTAGATCTCGGCGTAACCGATATAATAATCATAATGTCGATTATATTATTATACGGCTAATATTATCGAGCCCCGGAAGATGTAACGTAAGATGGCGTTGGTATTCCGTATATGGAATTAAATCGAGATTGCATTGGGTTGATTGAAATCAGCGAGATTCCAAATAAAGATTTTACATTGATAATGTAAAATATAAATTGGACAAAAAATCGAATCAATTAAATTGCTATTTCGATTGATGGTTTAACGAGAGAGGCTTGTAGTAACATTAAGTTGCGGCTTCGTTTAGTAATAAGTTAGTTAACGGCAAGGGGTTGCTTGAGCAATTCAGTGATCGGCAAAAGCAAAGGGTATAGGAAAAGTTAAATGAAAAACATAAGTTTTAGATTTCTCCTCCTCACTATTTTTAGCCGCCCAGCTTCCCTATCTCGCTTTGGGTTTTGAGTCAAATTGCGACTCAATTAACACCTCAAATTCTTCCGTAGATTCATGACTCGTTCGCGTTATTCAATTTGCTTTCTTGGTGCTTGGAATTTAACTTGAGGTGCCGAGTTATGGAGGATTCGGGAGATTGAAAGTTCATTACGTTTTCTACATTTGCGTTTGTAACTACTCTAGTATTGATACGTGTATGAATTATATCGTGTATGTTTTTCGTAATTCGTTATTATTCGATCTTGATTGCATTTGTTTATTTTGTTATGAACAAGTTGTATAATTTTCAACGGGTTCCCCTGTTATAGAGGCCACTTTAGTGCCCACGAAAATTGTCGCGTCTTTCTAAGCGATCTGTAGTTTAGCATCTGCGAGAACTTATGGTTATCCATATGTATTGAAAGCATCAGCATCTAAAACACTAGCCGTTGTGAATGACATGGTACCACCGTGTGATCCTGCGGTGTACAAAGTAGCGTTGTTGCTTCAATTTCATACACGAGAATTTAGTTTATTACACAAAAACGCTGCCAATTTAGATGCTCATAAATGGGGTAACGATAATGCGCTTTCAAATCGCGATCTTGCAATATAAATGATTAGGTATTCCTGATATCTTGTTCGATATGGCTAGAGAGAAATTCGATCGAGGAAGTCTTGTACAGAGATTTTCCAGAACTTGACTAGTGAAGGATCGAACTACACCAGTATGTTAGAACATGTCAAATCTTTCTCGCGGTGAAAATCAGCGGCAAGAGCGAAGATAGGGAACTTGAAGAGTTTACTTAGCGGATGGGTGGCGTCGATTTGTAGAAGTTCCGCGACTTCAAGCTATGGTGATCTTATAACGTTCAAATTTAAATCATGAAAACGAGCATAATGGATGTATCGTATATGTTGTCCATTTGTATGGGTATGAATGACTGCGAGAAAAAATCTGATGAGCTATGGTATCCTTGTTGACATTAAATAATACAATGATCATTTTGTGTTTTTTAGTTATAAGCGATAGATTTAATCCCCAAAAAGTAGTCCGTTTAAGCAGTTTTTTCTGCTTGGGTTGCATGAGAATGCAAATAATTTTCTTGTACTTGTTTAAGGCAGCGAGGCGAGTGCCGGATGAATAGGGGTCTGGCTGCTTTTTGTGGGAGGGCAGACCTGATCGTGCTTTTACGGCTCTGCCCTGTTTGGATTCGTTCGTAATGGACAGGACCTGTCACTGCGGTTCGGTGCTACGTCTAGTTATGAGAGACCAAAAGCCACCATAATTCTTGGCTCATAAAACCTCCCAACTCTAAAAATAGACTTTCACTTCCTATCAGTCCAACATGAATAAACAATGGACCAAATCATCTCTGAGTCCAATAAGCTATCACATAGCCCATATCAAACAAAACCTATCCTCTCAGCCTAAAGCCAAAACCAACCCTCAATCAATTAGCCTTTTCACCTCCTGAGAAAATTGCCTTTTCTTAATAGGTCTCACCTGAGAAAAGGAGCCCCTCATTAGGTTTGGTTAGTTGAAGAATCACCCCACCTCCTCAGACCCAATGAGAGGATACCAAATTCCCTTAGCTCAAAGTTAACACCTAGATGGTTGAAATATCTTTACTGTCCCAGGGAAACATGTTAGTAGGATTTGTGAATGGCCTTGCTGTCAATTGGATAAAAGCAATGATCCTAATTAATCAATTTGCCTTTAATTTCACTTGGTCCAATTGAAGTCTGAACCATGGTCCTTGAAAATTTTTATCATATGGTGTGATCAACATGTTTCTGTGTGTATGACCGGCCCGTCTCTGCTTTCATACATTGATGCTTCGACCATTACCTAATTTTCATCGTGTGCCTTTGTTTACGAGGTCCCTCACTAATCGTAAGCTCCCCCATGTAAAGCTTGGATTGTGGCCTAACTGAGCTGATAGAATATTGTAATATGGGACGTATCTGGCCTTTTATGTTCTTGCTAATTGACTCTGAGGCTCTGTGAGTATTCTCCAAGCTTGCTTGCTGAGGAGAACATTATTGAATTCTTTTCTGAAACCCAGCCCCCATTCCTCTTTAGATTTACAAAGTGTAAACCAAGCAATTCAATATATTTTCTTCTTATCAGTTTTCGATTCCCACCAATAGTTGGCTGGAATAGAACGAGTGCCATTGCAAACTTGTATAGGCAATTTAAAACATTGCATTGTATAGGTAGGGATCGATTGTAACACAAATGTAAGAAATACCTCTTTACCCGCGTTTGATAGAAGTCTGGTTTTGGTTTTCCAGTCAGCCACTTTGGTAGTAAGCCACTTTGGTGCGGATTTTGTCAATGACAATTTTATTTTTGGAAGAACCAATATTGGTAGGAAGACTTAGGTATTTGTCATGGGTGGAAACCTTAGGCATACCCAGAATTCCCAATATGGCTTTTCTAGTGTGTTCATCAACATTGGGATTGAAAAGGATACTAACAAGATATTTAGACCACTCCTCGTAAAGGCTTAGAATCCTCTTGATTGTGAGGGTTTCTTCCATAAAGGCTTTGCCCAACAGGAGTGGATCAAATGTGATAATGGCTCCAAGTTAGTCCCATCTTGAGACCATGTAATTCACCCCTTGGACATGCCCCTTTAAGTAACGAGATTAACGGATCTGTGCATATGATAAAAGATCAGGTAATAGTGGGTCACCTTGTCTTCTGCATAAATATATTTCAGCTTGATCTCGAATTCGTTAATGAAAGAATAAGTTACAAACTTAAAACCCAACTGGCTTAGCATTGCTTTTAAGAAACTCCACTCAATACGATCATAAGCTTTTAGCATGTCTAATTTAATGGACACATACTCCTCCTTGCCACTCTAATTATTCTTAATGATTAATGATATGATGAGCTTCGAATGTCAATATAATGTTATCCGTGATGAGACGATTAGGAACAAATGCTTTTATTATTATCGAGAGACAACATAATGTAAACTGCTTGAATGCTTGTACTAATGAGTTGGAATGCTTTGCAAAAATGTACATACGGTAATAGGCACAGATTAGCTTATCAACTTTCGGAACCAAAGTTATATGTGTAACTTTTTTCAAGAAGGTGCCATAATTCAGAATTGAGAATACCGTCACATAAATCTCATGGTATTACAATAATGTGAAAGAATGTTGTTGACATTCCGTGGTCAGGAGGCTTTCTTTGCTGCTCCGTAGAGAATAAGTAGTGTGATCGCTACGTCAAAGTCCCACATCCATTTACTTTTCTACGCCATTTCTAATTGTTAAGTTTGAAATTTGCCCATGTCAAAAGTGTTTTGACTTGGAGGTGAAAAGTTTCGTATAAATGTTTATACAACGATTGTATGTAAATAAATACATGCAGTGTCAATAAGTCACAGCAAGGTGAGCTTGGGGTTTCCCACATACGAGCAGATACGCATGAAAATATGCGATTATTTTACTGTCACTTTGATTCTCCAAAGACTCAGACATTGACTTTGATAAATGTCATACACTCACTAGGCTTATCGATATGCTTAGCGGTATTTCAATTACTTTAGAGGACATAGTAATGACTCCTTGTTGGAGGCGCGATTCCGCTTTGTTTGCACTAAGTTGAAAGTTGCGCGCGGCCGAGTATCCTCTTCCAGTTAAAGTAAACGATTGACTCATCACGGATACTGAATCGGCTTTCTCGAACTTTGTCCCAAGCCTCATGGACTACTTCCTTACTTTCCTCGAGCTGAATATGATTTTTTTGTATTGGCTGCAGATAATTGCCTTCGTCCCCAGATTCAAAAGTAAGGGGAGGTGATCCGAGGTATTCGTTGAGAGGTGTATCGCTTTTGCTTACAGATAGTAGTCTACTCCCGTTTTTTTTGTTAAATAGGATACTATCTTTTTAGCTACGATAGAGTGTGGGGAGATAAAGTTATTACTCCAAGTAAAAGGAAAATCAAAGTATCCTAAATAAATAGTCCACGATGTATTACTTGACGGAAATTTTCCATTTAATCGATGTGGTCGGAGAGCTCGCTTTAGAGAGGCTATTTTTCACTAGAAAAGAAGGACTTAAATTAAAGTCCCCCATAAACACAGTAGGAAGGTTAGCCAATCCATTTATCATTCGCTGAGATTCACTGAGAAATTCCAACTTTGTTTAAGCAGTAGTCCATAAAACCAACAAATATCCAAGGGTTTGAATCCCCCTCAATAATAATTTCCTCGATATGATGTGTAGATAAAGATTTAATGTCCACTTCAATCGTTCTAGGCCATAACAAAGCTAAACCTCCTTTACGGCCTCTAGCATCTACTAATAGAGCATTCGGTAATTTAACTTTCTTTTGAATAAATTTCCATTCATCTTTTCTCAATTTATTCTCTATAAGAAAGACCAAATTAGGCTTTTTAGAGATCACTAACCCAGCTAGTGACCGAACTGCTCGGGGTGGCCTAGACCCCGACAGTTCCAACAAAGAATACTCATGGCGATCGGCTTGGTTGCACCGCAACCGTAGCCGTTGGCAGACATTGTGAAGTATCCTCCAATCCATCTCCGAAAAAGAAAGCCTTCTTGATTGGTGAATCGGAATGTTCAACTTTGAGGTATGGGTGTCGTCTTTTCTTGGATGTACCCCCCTTTGGAGCTTTTCCTTTTAATGCTCTAGTCCGACTATCATCCTTTCAAGGGCCACCGCCAATTTGAACCTTACTAGCATTTTGGAAGTCGAATAGCTTGATTGCTTCAATAAACCCAGAGCCTAGTCCTTCTTTCCTATGTTTATCCAAACTCTGTGTTTCTCCCCTAAAGGAATGACAATTTATTTTAGGGTTCCGATTCTCGAAAGTAGGAGAATGAGGTTCCGAAAATTCCTCATGTAGCTTTGACTCCATCGTATTAATGATGAAATTATTTGAATTTGAATGTAAACTAAATTGTGTACTAATGACACCAGTTGTAACCGCTCGCCCCATCTTAAAAAAACGTTGATACGCTCAACGTTGGGCGCCCCATCTTGTCAGCATTAAGCTTTGTTGTCCCTCCTAATTGAGTAGCTTGTTCCCCCATTAAAGGATGAGAGATTTTAGGCTCAAATCCTGAACCATCCTCCCTCATGCTACTCTCTACCCTTCTCGGGACTCCATCATCATCAGAATTCCATGGTAACATATGCTCAGAATGGACATCTTTCCCCTCTCCCAGCTTGAATTCCAGCCACAATTTCTCACTTGGAGCTTTGATCCAAAGTCCATAGACACATTTCTCACGGGGATCCACCCCTAGAGGGATAGCAGAACATTGTTTTATGAGATGCCCCAAAAAGCCACAATGAAAACATAAATATGGTAGTCTTTCATAGGCTAAATATCCAGTACCTTGCCCCCAGTCAATACTAAAATTGACCAGACGGCAAAGTGGTTGGCTAAGTTTAACCATTCCCCTTAATCTAAAGAATTTACTTCCTCCTTTGTCTTTTCGCAATTCCATGAAATCACACCCTAGAAAGGATTTAGCAAGATTTCTAGCCACCTCCTTAGTGAAGAATTCTCCTTTCAAACATCTAACTTGTATCCAGAAATAACAATAATCATAATCAATATGTAGTGGATCAACTCCTTTCTTTCAATCTTTGATGATCAGAAGTTGATTATCAAAACACCACGGATCACTATCACAAACACGCTGTTTCTCAATCCGAAAGGGGAAGAAGACTTGAAGTAGTGATCCCCTCACTCTAGACACCCTTAAGTTTTGCAATTCCAGGCTCTAAGACAGTTCTCTTTTAACGAATGAATCTTAACATAGATGCTTGCCTCATATTCAATTACTCCATCCATGAGATCCACCTCCTCCAGCACTATGGGGTGAGCCTCCTCCTCCGTAAGATTACAGTTTAATATGCAACGTAGGATATCCGCATCCATATTGTTGAACTACAAAGAACAATAGAGAAAAAAGTGTAGAATAAAATGATGTAAAAAATTCGGAGAAAGAGAGACAGGATGATTTGTGAATGACCCCATCGCACCACCTTTGAATTTATATTATGCTCAAACTGAGCAAATCTGAATTTAAAGAGAACGAATAAAAACGGCTTCAGAAGAATTCAACACATGAAAATAAGATATGATGAATCCAAATCATAATTGGATATCATATCAGATATTCAGCCAGGCAAAAAAAATGATATTCAAATTGTGGATCATGAGAAGATTGAGATTCAATGAGCAGAACACGAAGAGATAGGGAAAAGTTTTGAATTTTCTTGTAGAAAATAGGTTTAAGACTCTAGAAAGATTTTAGAGCGATAGAAACATTTTCCCAGTGGTTCAAAATATATTATTAATAACATATTTATAATAAATTTTCTATTAGCATAGGATAAGAAAATGAAATAAATGTTGATTTAATTTTGGTCTTTCAAAGTAGTAAAATATATGATTCGTCCTTACTAAAGTATCAAAAATAAATTAAGAATGCCTAAGATTAAAAGTTGTCAAAGAGTTTGTAGCTGCTAATAAGCTAATAAAACAAAATTTATAGTTAGTAAAGAGTTCAACCTTAAGCATCATTCAAATACAACTTGCAACTAGTTACACAAATTTCTAATCGTTCAAATAAACCACCTTAAATAACAAGTCCTTCCTTGATGCTTATAAAAAATATAAAATAATATTTTCAATATATTTATTATTAACATGATAATTTCGATATAAATCGATGTTATAGTTATTAATTATTGAGGGAGTAAAAAATATGATTATTTCTTAAGACTTAAGAAGTAGTTAGTATATCATTTTTTTTGGTAGAGATTAGATCCTCGAGGAGAGTTTTTGTTATACGATATTGATAATAGATTTATTTTATAAATCGGACAGCGTAAGCTTGCTCAATTAAAAAAAAGGCAGAGAGATAAGGTTATACTCGATAGTAGTATGTTGATAAACCCTCCCTGTTTTAATTTTAATCAACATCTACATTTTTTAGTCGGAGTTTTGATAGCGAATACATGCATTTTAAATTATGTTATGAAAAGTACAGAAAATACATGCATTTATTTGGATTAACATTTTTCGATCTTCAAAGTGTTTAGACGTCATTTTAACTACATAATAAAGTTGTAAGAAATTCATATTTAACAAAATTTCTAAAAAACTAATCCGATACTTTCAATTTTATGTATATTAAATTAAGGAATACAAACTTAGTGTTATCCAGCTTCATCTTGAAAAGTTGAAAACATACAGGTCTAAATTGAACTAAAGGTAGTAATAATTTAAAATATTTTGCAAGCTACTTACTCATATGCTTGTTTCAAAATGAAAAAACATGTAATCTGATCCAATACCCAAACCTATCCAAAATGAAACCTGTGTGGGTAGGGATGAGTACCCATAGAAATAGGGATTAAGTTTTCATCTCTCGTGGTACTACTTTACTTAATTTTCCAAGAATAAGAATTAAAAATGAAAAATATAAAAAGTTCTAATCTAATGGTGGGATTAGGAGCTATGATAAATACTTGTCGTTTTATACAATTGATCGTGAAACGTCTTTATTTGGATATTATTTCAAATCAGTATTCTTACAATAAATAGTAGGACGTAAATCACATAGTAAATCACGACGAAAAACAAGGCATGAAAATCACATATATAGTAGGTGCTTGTGCATGCAAGAATGAAGATGAAACATATATACTTCTCCGTGAGGGATTGAATCGGATACTTAGGTAGAATCTATGATCGATTACTACTATGCTATTAAGTCGTTGGTCTTACTTTAAATTTAATTGAGAAGTATTTTATAAAATATAAATAATTGGGTTAATGAAATTACTGGAGATCGCTCACGTTTGAAAAAACCGGTCATGCTCAGCTCATTATTTTAGAATATTAAAGTCATTTGATGTTTAAAAAATTCACCACTTTGTACTACTTAAATGATTTTACCTTTAGTTTGTAAGATTTGTTAGTTTTTTTTTCAAAATATCGAGGGGGCAATTTAGTCCATTAAAATATACCTAAAATTAGATTTTCGAAATAATTTTAAAATCTAAAAAGTAATGGGTATCATTTGAAATGGAAAAAGAAGCTCACGGAGTGCAAAAAGTAGTTCGTGATAATGACGGCGAATTATGTTTGATGCGATAGTGTCATGGTAGGATTTGAATTAAAAGTAAGTGTGTGAAGTTCTTGTTTTAGTGCAAATAACGTTTTCATTAAATCTATAAACATCACGAGATTAAGCGTGATGTTGGTTGAGACGAAATCTTCTTTCATGCTTGATAGTAGATTTATGAAATGTTAGTTTGAGGCCAGTACGACTTCACAGTGACACAGGGCAAAATGTGGCAATCTGCATTATCGGGCAGTGCCAATTAACTCCCAGCCAACCCCGGCCACTTACCCAGGCTGCCACTTACTACAAGACCATTGACCAGCGTCATTACCGTCGTTAGCGTTACTACCGTCGTTTCCTTATGACTAACTTAAGCGCGCGGCCTTCCCAATCCCACGTCGGTACCAGCGCTATACCGTGATGCAATTACGGAGCATATTAAAATGTAGCGATTGAGAAAGACTTAGTTTGATTGTTGATTCTGAATAAAATAAAGCAAAAAGCTTCATGTATGTAACGACCCCGCTTGTCGGCCCGTCTTGAGAGTTAGAATAAATCGTTAACGCGAGCAGCAAATCGCTGGCTAACTGGACCAAAGAATGAAGGAGAAAAATACAGCGTGGTATGTCCAGAGATAATTTGATGCAAGGCAAACAGCAAATATTACGTTTCACAATTTAAATGCTTTTTACAAAATCATATATAAATAGTTTAAATACGTATTTTTATCTGTAACGAAATGCTGTAGCGAAGACTATTGAAGATTGTTGAGAAATCCTCGAATCATAGTTACTCGTCTCAAATGCATGGCTAGCTGTTTGATGCAGGCTTTCCCCGAACAACAAGCAATGACATTTGGGGTCCCCAGCTTGCGGGGGTGACTGGAAAAGGCTGTGAATCTTCATATAGCAAATGTATTCAACCACGCATATATAAACATAATATTGTATCATCGTGACCATTCTTTCATTATCTTTCTCATGCTTATTAATTAGTCGACTTCCGTATGATCCTCGTAATTTAACATCTTGATTTGTTCTTCTGATCCACTTTACAGAATTAATTGTTTATATTAGCTCCCCGTTATAATACTCCCGATAACATGATATAATATACTATCGTCTACAAAATCAAAGAACTCCCAAATATATATATATATATATATATATATATCGCATACTTAACAACAGCTATTCCGGTCCACATTAGAGTCAGCACCGCCCTCGTGAGGAAACGCGTCACTCGTTGCTCTACGCCCAAGTAAGCGAGGACCAATAAAAATATAACTCTCGGCCAATTACGCTGATAGCGAGGCCAGCGCGCGGCTGCGGGCCTGCATTAGAGTACATGCACTTTAATAGAGGAACGACAACACATCATGCTGTGATCGCTTTCGACCCCCGAGCCACATGGGAGGGTCCGCTGGCCCGAAATAGAGTTCCTTAGCGTAATCACGTATATCGAATCGTCTCGAAATACCCAGTTGTTATAGCGATATCGCTATGACCGAAATCGATTCCTTTGAATCTTTAGGAGTATAGGACCGTTGATTAGAGCAAATACCAAGCAGCGTAGTTCGTTGATTTGCGAATACGGTAATCTATGGAACGTTGATTCTCAAAGAATATCGCCTCGATCCACCAATATGAATCATTATCACTTTAATGAAATACATTTAAATAATTTAAAACATATAATAGCATGCTGTTATTTCTCGATGCATATATCTCGTCATTTCTCATTTCAATATCATCATTCTTTTCATATATTATTATCTGTCATTGCCTTCCTTGTCTAATCGGCCCAGGTTTAAGATAGAGTTTAATGTTAAACCTTTTATTAATATATTATAAGTAAATCGTAAACTCGATCTCATAACTTTCGTAATCAACAAAATATTTTATCTAAATAATAAATAACACATAACATCATAATTCTCGATATCTTTGTATTCATATCAATATCCTGACAATTCATTATTGATATTTTCATCGTCGTTAATGTTATCCAACGATTGATTTATTCCTTTTTAGTCGTTATATTCATAAATAGATAGAATCTCATTTTAACATTTATTGTATAACATTAACTCTTTATCCATATATAGTCATATCGAGAATATGCCAAATCCTATAACATCCCGATTTCTCGTATCTTAACGGAAATATCTGTCTGTATCTTCATAATGTATGAAAAGATTATGAATTGTGATATAAATGCTTCACTTTAATCAAACCAGAAATATCAACAAACTTTACTACTTGATCACCTGTCAATATCCAAATTTTACTTCTTGAAACTTGTTAGCAACTTTTAGGACTATAAATTTGGAGGTATTATGTCAAAGGAGGAAAAATTTTGGAGAGAGGAGGAAATGGTTAAACCCTTATGATGGAGGAAGAAAGAATATTTTGGTTTTTTATGTAATAAGTTGCCAGCCATGAAGAAAAATAAACGCGAGCGCGAGGTGGCAGCGCCAAGTAGAGAGGTGGCGAAAGCAGTAGAGGTGTCGAAGCACGTGTCGTTTTCGTTTCTTTGCTCGGAGGGAAAGATGAGATGCAAATAACCCTTCTGGCAGCGAGTTCGAGTTTGTTGAAGTAGAGTTATACTCTATTACTGAAATCATCATAAAGTTCGGGTTATTTCAATATAAAAGATTCGAAATCGTCTTTGTAATTTTGTCTCTTTAATGCTCTTTAAATAAATCACAGGAGAAAGCTTTTAAAGCAAATGCAGAAAATTGTTAGTGGTGTCGATCGGTAGTGGTATGAGAGAATATGCGTGGGCCGAAGGTTATTAAATAAAGTAGAAGAATAATAGATCTGAGTACTAACAAATCATTAGAATAATTAAGGGTCCTCATGTTTAATTTAGAAGTTTCAAAGTAAAGTTCTTTGAAAATTAAGTCTAATTATTCTTGGGCATTTTTTAATTTCGAGTTTATATTGATGATAGTTCCAGTCGTAATTGTTTGTTGTGAGAGTTAGATTGGTCGTTGTTGGGAGGGACTTTGGATGGAGTTGGTGTGATTTTGGTGTTGTGTGCGTTGGGGTGGGCCGGGGGGAGTTTTAGGCGAGAAGGCAGTGGTTTAATTTTAATTAACGGATGCACCATTACTTTTATATTGAGAATTACCCCCAAAATCTAATTTTAAGTATAGTTTAATGTGAAATTACTCTAGTATGTTTGAGCAAAGCTAACCGAATATTTCAAACTAACTGTGAAATTTGACGAAAGTAGTAGATTGGGTGGATTTTAAACATACTGTGATGGTATAATTAGAACTGAAACATAGGTGATCTAATAAAACATTTTTGAAACGTGAGTGATGTCTAATACTGGTAACCTAAATTATTTACCAGCCGAATAAAAAAAGTAACCAGTGAGTAAAAGCTTAAAATCAAATATATAATGAATAAAGATAATGCCTATATATTTATATGCGACGATATTAAATATTGAACCCACATGATTTAAATTAAATTTAATCTATTGTTATTTGTTGACTAAATGTACTTTAATTGATAAATCAAATCTCTAAATTAAATTGAAATGGAGGTAGTATACTTTTTTACGGGGAACCCGTAAATCTGATAACCGGTGCCTTGTGGCTAAACCTCGGATTTGATGCGATAGCGCAATTGCGTCGATTAAGTGTCATCCTTATTGGAAAATCTTATGTGACAAACGACAAAAAAAGTATTGATAGGAATCTAATCAAATAATCATTGACTATACACGAACACATAGAGAAACGAGGCTTAGGTTAGCGAGAGCAGCATATGAGTGTTAAATATTATAGCTTTCGAGTGCATAAAATTATGTGAATAAAGTATTACTCGATAATTTAATAATTATCGATAAATATCGTAAGTCAAAGAGCCTTGAGTCAATATCAAGAACCTAAATTAATTTGTTTACTTTCGATTTATCTATTGATATAAATTATTTATGTCGATTATTTATGTTTGATCCTTGTAGTGATAAATAACTAATATATTTTTAATAACAATTATTTATATCAATTGGTTATATAAATAATTAAATAGCATGAGTTGAACAAATTGGTTATGTCAATTTGATGATATAATTGAGTGGAACAAACCAAATTCATGTCATATCAATTTGATGATATGAGTTGTTTATGATTTGATATGATACTGATTTGATGATATAGATTATATATATATAAATACAAATGACTTAACTGTTTGACATGCTTTTATTTCTTTTGTAAAATCTTGTATAGTTTTAGTTTTTTGATTTTATTTTTGTTTTGTTTTCTTTATACATTTTAGTATGGTTAGAGATCATAAGTTTTGGCGATTGTGGTGGGTAGTATATGAGTATTTCTAGAGGTCATAGGTTTCTATTCAGACAAATCGTTACAATATTTTTTTAATTATTCTTTTTATTTTAAAGGATCATTAACATGTTGGATGATATCCATCATGAATTTTTATTCTTTGGTGAGAATATTTATGTGTTTGTATTCGTCTTCTATTTTCTCTTCTGAGAAAGAAGAAGGAATGACTCCATCTATTTGTAAAACTTCATTGGAATCGTCTTAGATGATAATGTATAATCTAACAAATAATTCAATTTGGTTAAGAGTTTATTTTCTTGATTTGGAGTTCTCTAATTTATTTATTTAGTCCTCTGATAATACGGATATGTGTCTTTATCTTTAAATGTTTTATAACAAATAACGTCTCTCTCTTATTTTGTGTTATTCTTTTCTTTTCATATTAGGGGTAAAAAGATTGTTGGGATAATAAGTTGATGGTTCCGAAATGGCACGATATTTGGATATCGCGCTCTTGAGTTTATAGAATAATCTATCTTAAATATTCTTTTCAGTCGACTCGTTTATGTATTTTAATTTTCCTAGTTATCATAGTTCTTTAAACTTTTCAATGACATATGCTTGAGAATTTATTGCTATAGCATTAGAGAACTACGTAGTGTTTTGAGCTAGAGGTGGAGGTAGATCATTAAGCCTTGTCAATGAAATATGAAATAAACTTTTAGATCCCTGCGGAATCACGGCAACCTAGATATTCTTTGCTTGACTGGGGAACACAGTAGGCAATTCGAGACTCTAATTATTTCCAGTTTCTAGATCGTTATAAGGCTATAATACTTGAATATTTAAAATATATACAGACTCGATACGATAGTTCCCAAAATCAAATGGACTAACAATGAATCAAAGATGCAGGAAACAAGTATATAATAATGTAGAAAACGAATGCAATATAAAGAATATATAAAAAAATATTTCTAGATAGCAGCAAAGCAAAGTATATACAGATATGGAAGACGCATCATTTGGAAATTTTAAAAAATTGATAGTTGAAACTTACAATATTTGAGATTGAAATCGAATTTGGATCTGATGTTTGAGGTTGTTTATGCTATGATAGAGAGAATTTTATATACTAGAAGATCTCTAAAAATTTTGCACTCTTCGGTTCTCCAACCCGTCCCTTTTATAGGTGGAAATCGTGGATTATTATATAGTTTCGGAAAATAATAAGAAATGACAGTATTCAGTTTTGACCTTTGTTGTAGAGTATCTCTTTTGTATTAGATGCGCTATTTGCCTTGTCTCACTGCTTTTCGATAGGGAAGTTGCTGCATTCATTTTCATGATTTGTGTATTCCTTGACCATTCATGTCTTTTTAAGGTGTCTTCTTGATTTAACATGTCTTGTATGTATTTTTCTTTCATTATTGTTTTTCAATCATTTTGGTATTCCTTGTTATGTATTATTTTTATTCATAGAATTAAATGGGGTTGGAAAGAGAATAAGGCGATATATATATATATATATATATATATATATATATATATATGTCGTTGTTTGAATATATGTTGAATGTAACATGTACTTCTAAATATATATATAACACAAAAAAAAATGAATTGGAAAGAGATAGTGATTAATGAAATTAATTAAGATTAAAGTTAAATTTACTAATTTAGTGAAATTAATTAATAAAATCTTTATGCAGCCTTGTAAGAGGGCTGAAAAATATGATTAATAGAGAGGAACATTCTTTCGTTCTGTGACCATCATATAAGAGGAGTATATGTAAAATAATTAAATTTTGGCCAGTACTGTGTATGACCACCTAGCAACTAGGGATGTTTACAAGTCGAATCGAGCCAGGATTTGTTGGCCCCAATCTGGTTATATTAGATTCTAATGTCTGATCGATTGAGGTGGTTAGATTAAAAGCGAGTGGAATCCGTGAATCATGATCGGTTCGAAAAAGGAGCTTATAACCGGCTCGTTATTAGGGCCAGCTCAGGTAGTTAAATAAACCGGTCAATAATTTGTAATGAATTAAATGGTCATCGTCTTAATTCTTAATTAAATTTATTAAGCCATCGTATTAAATCATATACATTCATATTAATTCGGTTGACTCGTATTTTATTAGTGAGTTAAGACTTGTTTGGTGTAATGATCTAATAGAAATGATAATATAAACAAATTTAATGAGAGGGTTGCAAGCGGGAATTAAGCGAATCACAATTAAATGCACTTGAGAATAAAGTAACCGCACAATTACCAAAACGAACTAATTTCGAACCGGTTTTAAAGAATCGATTAACGAATTAATCGGTTCGATACTTGACCTACAACAACGCTAAAAACAATCACTATTATTACCTTTCTTTTTACATCGCATTATTAATGAAATGCCTATGGAGGCTTGTCCTCTGACTAACATCTTCACATCATATTCTCCTCCATACAATCATTGGGACCACATTAAAAAAAATATTTTAAAATGAAATAGGCAAAGTGGATATTGATATGTAGATAATAAAATGTTATGAAAAATGATAATTTAATTGATGTTGTGAATGTATATATATTTAATTTTTATCTTCAATTTTTAAATAAGTAGGATCTACCATATAGTCATTACAAAAATAGATGACCGATTTTAAATGGACAATGATTTCTACCAGTTGGGATTGAACCTTGAAGTAAACATTCTTGATGTCTGGATTCGGTGGTAGACTCCGTGTGGTAAATGGGATAGTGAGATTCAAATAGTATTGACCTTACTTTTGTGATTAAAGAAATGTTGTTTTTCAAATTGACTCAAGAATGAAGGACAAACACTATATGCTACTTTGAATTTCCATGTATTGATAAATTGAGTTATTCAACAATAATATTTCATACACTAAAAAATATTGAAAAAAGAACTAATCTCTTAGATTTGTAAATGGACTGGGCATTATTTGGGCTATGAGATATTAGATGCCATCAAAATAATAAGTTGAACAATTAGATTGTACAATCGATTTAATCATTCAAAACTATAAATTCAATGTATATTAAATGTTGGACAATTAATATTTAGGAATTACCGATATTGACATTTAGAATTCTGATGGAGCTACTTGAGTGCAACTTTGCTTAATCTATATATTATAAAAGATCATTCGTAACTATATATTAAAGAAATAGGTTGTTAATATTGTTTAATATATTTATTCTTGTTAGTCGTCCACAGGTGCGTCTGAAATATTAAGCCCGAACATGTAAATATATTACTCAAAGCTTTTAAGTGCAAAGTGAAGCGTAAGATAAAGAAGCATTCGAACGAAAAATCGAATCTAGTAGGGGGATGAGGTCGGTTAGGCGGTTGGGGATGGGGATAGGGATGAGGATGAGGGGATAGGGATGAAGTACGGATGAGAATGAAAGGGTTTTATTCTCATTAAAACTCTTATCCAGGTACTGCTATATAAAGTTCTTCATAATCATTTGCTCGTTATTCTTTTAAGCTTAAGTCGAAATCTCGCCTCGCTTTACAATTCGGCCGACCACGTAGGAAGAAAAATAGTTTTCTTCCGTGCTTTTGTTTTGGTTTTTAGCTTTAAGCGTTCTAGTAAAAGCGTACGGAAGAGTTCGGATAATTTCTTGGTATGGAGCTTTCTTGGAATCTTTACATTTTGGGTATTTGAGGCTGTTTCGTTTCATTGTAATATTATTCAAAAACGTCTGGCGCTCATTATTTAAGTATTTATTATTTTTTGTATATGTCTATTAGTATTTAAGGATTGATATCAGATTTGTTTAGAACTTTTAGATATGATTAGAAAATCAACGAGGCCGCTGTGAAGAGGAAAGCAATTTATAAGCAAAGAGTTCGCAGTATAAAACTAATTGATGATAGGTGGAGTAGTTATTTGTTTATATAGTGGTGAACTCTTTGCTTATTTTTTAATGTGGGACAATCACATGTAAACTCTTGAATTATTAGGAGCCAAATCTCAACATAATCAATTGTAAAAGAAACCAGATGAACATAAAGAATTAAAGTATTTATTTAACCGACATAAATACATTCAAAATTCTGAACAAAACAACCAATCAATTCTCAAAAAGCACAAATAAACATACAGAATTTAAAATTGAAAACTAAAAATGACATAAGTAAATTAATTAAACAACAAATTTAAAATGGCATAACCACCAAATAATCTTGGTCTATTCCATTTAACAAAAAATGAGTAGTAAACACTACACATGCACAATTTCACAAAATACAATCCTAATTCAACTTCAGAGTCTGAATTCAACAAAAGTTATTCTAATAATGATTTAAATAACAATTTATGTATTAAAAAAACTCATTTATATAAAAAACCAAGCTATTCGGTTGATGAATAACGCGAAGGTGGGGAAAGGAGAGGAGGGTTGAAATGACTCAATATAAGAGGCGATTGTCGGTTTGGAATGTGGGGACAGATACTTTTTTCACATAATTAAGGTTGAAAGATCATAAAATGACACGAGGCGGAGAAGGATTATTATCTTATGTTTTTTAGCCTGCGAGCAATAAAACATTAATTGCGTGTTATAATAATTGTAACCATTGTCGTGAAATCGTCGTATGTCTAATATTGTGCAAGTACTTTATGATAATAGTAAGTTTGTTCACGTAGAATTTTATTTAAGTTGGTAAATAATTAATAGAACTAGCGACTATCATATACGGAGTATTTAAATACGAGCTAATAAACAAGATATAAGCTGAATTTGGTTAGTCTTTTGTCGTAATAATGTTGTAATTTTTTTATATGTCCATTTTACAACGTTTTGTTTAACAAGCGAAAATAAAATTTAAAATTAAAGAAATTATATATTTGGCTGTATGGGTGTAGTAAATTCTTCCAGTAACGATGATTGTACGCTGTAATGTAAATTTTTTTTATTATTATTTATGATAGAGAATTAAAGAATTGTAGTGTCTGAATTTTTATCAGATAAAGAGCCGGATCGGTATCATTATGAGTCCTGGCGTTTGCTGACGATTTAATGAGATACTCTTGAAACGAGCTTGATTTGAAGCGATGAAGAACTGGCTTGAGCATTTGATTTGTATTTGAGTTTGAGGCGAGGCGAGCATTTGATTTGATGCTTGAAACATGGATTTGATTTGGATTTGGATAGAAGGCTGGAAATTTGGATATGTGTCGCAGTGGCGATGAACTTTGAGGCGAATGCAGGCGGATATAATTAAAGTGAGGAGCACTTGCTTGGCGTGATGCAAGTGTTGGTTGTATGGAGCGATGCCGATTCTACGTTGAAACTACTACTGACGTTTGGAGTGTGGAACTGCTTTGAGAAGCTCTGGTGGGGCCCATGTGGCTGATAATTCTTATGATAGGACTTTGATTTATTCCTGATAAGTCTTTAACTGGATGAGCATTGGCTTGTCTTTGAGAGGACTTGATCATGATATGACAACTTTATTTGAGATACAGGCTAGAAACACATTGTATGAAGTGATGTCAGCCAGTGTTGAGCGATGTTATGCTGGCACATCTTCTACAACATTTTAGCAATGTTCTTTGTGAGTGGGGCTTAAAGGATATGGCCATGAGATTTAAGCTGTTTTGGGGGCTTAGTAGAATTTAGTGAGATTTGAACTTGGTGAGATTTGGCTCGGCAGGGCTTGATTTAAAAGGCTTTGAAGTGGCATTCTTTAAAACTTTCTCTGAGCATAGACATTCTTTGTAGAGATGATGACTTGAAGGTGGAGCTTTCAGCGCTTGTTGTTAAATCATAATCCTTCTATAGGCAGTCTTTGCTTGAGGGGTGTTTCACTGATAAACTTTAAGGGATTGCTTATTTAGGTTATTCTATATCTAGGATTTGATGAATGAAGCATGAGATTTTCGGTGTTCATCTGAAGATTTAATGCGAGAAATTTGTTTTCTGGAACCTATAATAGTTCAATTTTAGGGTTAATTAATGTAGAAGCCATATTTTTTACTTTGATTAATTCGAGTTGATTTAGGGAACTACTTGCTCGTCGAGGGTTTGATTTGAATTTAAAGGTTTAATGAGAATACTAATAAACCCATGCTATTTTTTAGTGACTCGACTCTTAATTAATTTGATTAATTCATTGTCAATTTAATTAATATTTTGATAAATTTTAAATTATTTTCATGGACACAGTTCGACAGTAATATCCATTTCGGCGTGTTGGTTATAAAATTAGTGCTTTATTTTCAGTAGTCTTTACTATAACATGGATTAATCAATTATGGATGGCGTAATCTGATGCTTGGTAAATCATCCGTATCGTTTTGAGGATTCTGTGGGATCCCGTTTAATTCTCAATTCGTTAGAGAATTAAATTACTGGAGGGTTTAGTGTTAACATGAATTTAGTACATTTGAAAAGCCATTAATTTTCGATCCGTAGAGGATTTAATAGAAATTAATTTATCTGATTTGTTTAACATGAATAAATTGTACTGTATTAAGATCATTTAATTAAGATCATTAAGGGATTTAAACAGAGTGAATTTTCTAGAGGTTTACACCAACATAATATATTTATATGTCTTTAGATTTATTGCATTTATATACACTTGCAATTTTAACATGAATTTAAGTCGTATTAAATATTTAAAATAATTAATGCTGACCACGGCTGGTTAAATTAATTATTTTAATTTAGGAATTTAATTTAAAGTTAAACTACTATTTTTTAGCGATTTTCACAGATCGATAAATATTTAATTTATTTTCTTGATAATTTTGAATCCTTTAAATTGTAGTGAGTGTTAAATTAATATAATTTGAAACCACAGGCACTAGCATCATGAGGGCAATGACAGACTTTTTAGGTGTGATGTTGACGATCTTTAGCATGAGATGAAATGAAAAATAAAGTGTCATCTTTGACCCGTCGGCGCGCTCCGGCGAGGTATGGGATAATTTTTTTGATTTTCTTCTTGCTTTTCTTGAATAAATTGATCTGGCCAGTGTTTTATATGATTATAAATGTCATCTTGTCTCTTGTCTTTTGCAAGATTAAAAGATTGTGATTCATTCAGAAATTTACTTTTAAATCTTGATTTGACAATAAAGTTAGTAACTTGATAGCCTGCCATCTTTAATTGATTGATTGTGTATGCGATGATATCGTATATCTTCTTGATGATCTTGCGTAAACTTTAATTCGTATAAAAATCCAAACTTTGTATATTTTGATAGTATATGAATATTTGACTATTAGAGACTGACTTTGTTGTGCTTGTGATCACCAATTATTGATATTTTGATGATAAAACTCATGATCTTGAGGTTTGATGTATTCTTTCACAATTATAAGAAATAATTTTACATAAAAGGATTCCAGATTCATTAGATCCCAAGCATTGTTTTCAACATGCCTTACATAACTTTTGCATCACTTATTTGATTTCTTTATATGCTGCTAAACATTTATGAGGCAGTGGTTTTGATAGGTGAAGGTCTTAAAATTTGGTTACCTTGATCGAGATATGAGCCCTTGAAATTTAGACTTTGGGGTTAGAATTCTCCATTTCTGACTTTGGGGAATTGTCTGCTCCTAGCTGAGACTCACGATTGGGGATGATTCGAGATTTTCACATACCCGTCCCTGAGAATCTAGTTTGTGCTTATTTTTACGAGGTACTACTGGATGGGATTCCATTTTATTCGGGAGCGACTAAATCTACTGATTTACCGACCAATGTTTGGCTCTCTTTTTTTGATTTGGCTTACCCAACTTTGTGTACTTAACTGCGTTAAGTAGCAGCATAGAGTTGGAACTTGCATCTGAATGAAATTTTAGAACATTTCGTTGGTGGATTCATATACTCTTCCTACGATACTTGTTTTATTTTGTCTTTGTTTTGTGGAGTGACTTGTGACTTGGGATGTTAGACACGTGCTTTTAACATTCCCTTATGGATAATGTACTTTCTCCCTTACTTTAGTTATAAATTGCTTAGGTAGGTAGTATATATATCCCCATACTGATACCTTGGTCTGATTAACAATGGGTTTTAGTGGTATTAAAGTGAATCTGACGTTCTCCTGCTTTCTTTGACATTTGCTTTTGGGTACTTTATTTTTGTTTTAGTCACTTGTCTCGGTAGCTCCTTTTGCTTGAGGGGCGTTAGCAAGGAACGTTCCTGAATTGTTTCAACCTTCTTTGGTGTTTTGCTTTGACTCTCGGCACTTTGCTTGATTTGAATTTGATAGTGTGGTGGCTCGTGGAGTCGAGAGATGATCATTATAAACCGTTCTCCATGTGATGTTGATAACTTCCCATGAAAGAGTTATGTATGGTCTGAAAAAATAAAAAATTTAGAATTTTAAGTAAAATTTATTTAAATGAATTTTTAAATAATCTAGATGATAATATTATTTTAAATTAAATTTTTTAGTAAATTAAGTTTAATTTAAGTTTTATCTTTGAGTTAAATCTGTGGAGAAATTGGCAAGAGGCAGATTAGAAACTTTTAAATATCTGAGTCGTCTTTATATTTTCCTTTGTCATCGTTATCAATGACCGTAAGCTCAATCTTTTTAAATTGCTGGCAGAATATTCACCCACTCCCCATAAAAATTTCATTTCCATTTCTCTCTTCGATTGTCTAGCTCGAGCTTCAGATCGGTTGTAGAATATTGTTCTCCCCGTTATTCTCTTGAGTTAATGTAAGAAATTTCAAGTCTTCGAGAGATATTTCTTGGGTTTTGACATAGTTGACTTTAGTTGACTTTTCCATAATTGAATTTTATGATAAATCTTAGTTGGTTATGAGTTACGTGGCGTATTTGAGTGATGAATTAAGTGATTTAGAGATCGTTTGAGGACGTTATGGTCGAGTTGACTTTTTAGGGTTTTGTTGACTTTTTATATGGAGGTTATTATGAGACTTTAAATGTGTAGGAGGTTATAGTGGGACCTTATTATAGTTATTTTGATGTTAAATTGGTGATTTAAAATGGATTTAAGGGAGTTATGTCGAAAAGTGTAAATTCAAGAGTTGAGTTATAACGGATATTTCGGAGTATAGATTGTAATTATGGAGCATTGATTGGTTAAGAATAACATAGAAATCGATTTAGCAATAGAGAAAGTGATAAGATGGAATTTAGCGGGAATGATTGGGTTGTGTCAGATTAGGATTATAATTGATAGTTTATCAGGTAAATGTTAAAATTGTTTAGAGATAGTTCACTGGGGTTGGTTATGTATCTTAAAGCATGGGTATAGTAGTAGGTGCTTGATTATCTTTCACGGGTGTTGTTTAGTGGAGAAAGGGAAGTTACATGATTGTTTTTAGCGAAGGTTTGCGGTGGCCCAGTAGAGGTGAGTACTTATCTGGGTTGTTACTTTACGTCTTCTTTCAAAATTGTGTGTGAACATGTTGTGTGATATGATTATGTGAGAATGATATACATGTTATTATGATATGATTATGTGAGAATGATATACGTATAATTGTTATATGATTATGTGATTATGACCATGGCGTTGAAGATTCTTGGGAATTAGTAGCTTGGCTCCCCGACCTTATTTCGATTTACGTGGCCTTGTGACCTTTATGATTTACATGGCCTTGTCGGCTTATGATTCTGTGGCACTTGTTGGCGGTGTGTTTGACTTACGATTATCGAGATGTTTAGTGTGTGCTTGGATATTGTTTGGGGAAGTAGTGGTTATTGAGGTGATGGTTAGAGTTATCTGTGACTGAGGTGACTTGAGTATCGAGGGTGACACATAGTTGGGATAGTAGGGGTTAGGTATTTCTCACTTCGCTGCGAGGATATGTATTGGCTATTGGCCTGTCTGCAGTATAGCGTGCGGTTTGAAATATCTTGACCCATAAGAAGCGGTATGACTACTGCTTGTCGCAGCTTTGCTTGTAATGCGTTGTCGGTGTGGCCACATGCTACGGTACCAGCGTGCGGTTTGGCACTTACTCTTGGTATAGGCGGTATGAGTCTTTTGATCACTTTGCTCTGTGCGTTGTCATTATTTTTGCTCTCTGGTATATCGTGCGGTGTGCGCATACTTTTATTGTGTATAAGTGGGGTGTGCACTTGTATAGGCGGTGTGCGCTATCTTTAGTGTATAAGAGCGGTGTGCCTTGTACTTAGTGTATGAGTGCGATGTGCCTTATACTTTGTGTATAGAATGCTGGTTTGGCCACTTATCTTGCGGTACATAAGTGCAGGTGATTATTGATTAGTCCGTTCCACCAACGGTGGAGCTGAGTTGAGTATATTCGTTGGGAGGAGTGGTATCTTGGTGGGGATATGAGGAGATAGGAGGTTTGCAGTATTAGAGTTTTTTGGTCGTTGTTAGATCTGGCATGGATTTCTTTTCGAGTGTGTGCTTGATGAACAGCCATTATATCTTGCATTGTATTATGTGCGAGATTTCTGCTTTGGGAATTATGTTGTATGACTTTTTAGGTGATCTGAATGTATGTATTTTATTCATATTTGACTATTATATTATTGATTAGCTGGATTAAAGTATGGTAAGTTCGCGCGTGTTAAGTTTAAAACAAAGCACCAAGCGGCTTACGCCCCGCTTACCGCATTAGGCGGCATTTCATTTGTGCCAGGTTGACGGCCCGATTGAGCAATTTCATTTGAGGATTTTGTTAAGTGGCTAGGTGGCGTCGGGTGGCGAGAGGATCTCGCGGTTTGATTTTGATGTGTTGTCATTGTTTTTTTTGATTGTTGTATTTTCCTTTTTGAAACTTTTAGCCTTGTCAAATGCATTTGTCATTTTGTATTAGGGATACGATGCGTATCGTCTGTTGTAGCATGGCATTCTTTATTTTGGGATATGTTGTGTATATATATATGGGTTTCTCGTTTCGATATCGGTTGATGGATTATAAATTTTAAAAGCTGTTTGATTTGGGAAACTTAATTGTGATCACTTTTTTGAATTAGGCTTGAATTGTATTTTAAGCGAGTCGTCCGTGGTTTAAATTATTTCACGGTGTTCGGTTACAATATTTCGCGCCAAGGCGTGAGCACAGGGCGGGTTATTACAATTTTGAGTATAGGAGAACTTAGATTCCAGTTACTTGGGTATACGTATTGGTTGTGTGCCTCTTGTTTTCTTTGATCGAGAGTGGTGTCTTTTTTGTATAAATGCATTGTCTTTTTTTTCTTTTGTTGCGTAGGCTGTTGAGGATGCTGGAGAGTCATGGGCGAGGTAGGCCGAGGTGCCGGGGTAGGGCCGGAGGAGGCCGGTGGAGAATATAAATGGAGTAAATTAGCGTGGACAGCCCAGTCGGAGGTGCGTCTTACGAGCATGTTGAGGAGGTTGAGTAGACCTCGTGAGAGTGTCTTTCAGGGTAATTCGGCTTGACGAGTCGAATTCGAATCAAGTTGTTTTGACCCGGTTTTTAGAAGAGGATCACGAGAGGTTTCAGAGGTTCGCGAGCGTTATTGAGTTCATAGGGACATGAAGTCGATTTTTGAGCGATGGGGAGGATAGTGGGGCGAGATGAGAGTAGAAGTTTGCTACTTATAAACATGAGGGTGCAGTATTCGAGTGGGAACTTGAGTGCATCTCATGCGAGAGGGGGAGTTCATGTTTCTGGGAGCGATTTGTTGAGCTCTTAGGAGAGTATTGCTTGAGACCAGCGCGGCCTTGAAGGCTGATTTAAGGTGACACGAGGGTTTGAGGTCGGTGGAGGAGTACGAGGCCGATTCGGTGATTTGTGCCGACTTCTTCACGATGTTTATCAGGTAGGCGAAGGGATACTTGGGTGAGGGATGGATTGGCGTGGGAGATAAATCACCGAGATCTCGGTGATGGGTTACTAGTTTCCCGTCTTTGTGAGGAATGCGGCCTGAAGATGGAAATAGGTTAGCGAGCCGGGCGAGTGGATCGGAGGAGTCGACACAGGGCTTTATTCGGTAGACGCTACAACTCACAGAGTTCGGAGGGAGGGGCGGACCCAGCCCAATCGTCTGGCGAAGTCAACACGTCTTTGCGGCTGATGCGCGAGTTATGTGCCCACTCTTACGCGCGGTGGGCGCTGCGAATCCCGGCGAGAACAAAGGGGTCGAAGGTATCGTTATTTACGTTGTGAGTCGAGATTGAGCACGGCGGCCGGAATTTCGAGGCGTGGTAGCATATCGATACGCTGGCAGGAGACATTTAGCGAAGAGTATCCCAAAACCAGAGAAACTTAGCGCGGTCGGCCTGTCGGGCAGTTATCGAAATGTGGTAGTCGATTGGCCGTGGAGAGCGAGATATGGAGGCTATGAGACCTCGAAGGTAGGGTACTTGACTGGCCGGGCCAGTCGAGGCAGTTAAATGTATTCTGGCGTCGGGAGGCGCAGATCTCCCAAGGTGGTGAGCAGGTATATTATTTATGTATGATATTGAGGCCGAGTGTTGTTTGATTACAGGGACTCTGGCATTCTTTTTGTTTCTCGAAGTTTTATTTACACGCCTTATCGTATGTGGTGTGCACTTTTACTGTTCCTTGAGATTATGACACTTTTTATAGGGAGTCGATTATAGTTAGATTGAGTATATAGAAATCCTTTGATTGTTGGTATTGATTGTTGTCTGTTGATTTACTTATTTGAGCTTTACGATTTTGACCTTATCTTGGTATGGTTGGTTGGAAACATCATGCCGTTATTGATTTCCATCGGAAAAGAGATTACTTTTGTTGGGTTAGAAGACCG
The DNA here is from genome assembly GCA_019722365.1 of Lithospermum erythrorhizon. Taxonomy (NCBI): domain Eukaryota; kingdom Viridiplantae; phylum Streptophyta; class Magnoliopsida; order Boraginales; family Boraginaceae; genus Lithospermum; species Lithospermum erythrorhizon. The sequence goes on from JADFUC010002153.1 coordinate 96,605, forward strand.
GATATCAATTTGTGGGAACCAAAAAGATTTTGCCTTAGAGTTTTTGTATCGGCCTTGAGGCTAGGAGATTGATTAGGAAGAAAGGGTGTATTAGGTTCTTGGGATATGGTTGTTGAATAGAAGAAGAAACGAATAGGATAATGCTGGGTTGTTAGAGTTGAGGATGTTTTCTTTGAGGTTGCCACGAGAAGGAGGTCGAATTTGCTATTGAGGTTATTACTGATGCAGCCTTGATTTCTCTTTGCGTCTGGAGATGGCTCAGCCCAGTGCAGTGCGGACTCGATTCTGAGGAGTTGTTGGACAAAGGGATTCATCCCGAGACCGAGTGTGGCGTGCTGAAGTGCGCGGTGTTGTTTGTGAAAAAAGAAGGATAGTTCGATGGTGCGTCTGCGTTACACTATGGCGGGTGAATAAGTGACAAATTAGAACGAAACCATTCCCCGAAATTGACAATTGTTTGATAATTTGAAGGATGCGAGTGTTCTCGAAGATTGATTTGCGAATGCAGTTATCATCGGTTGAGGATCAAAGGGAGATATTCGAAATCGGCTTTCCGATCTCGTTATGGACATTATGAGTTTATAGTGATGCCATTTGGATTGACAAATCTTGTGGCGGCCTTTATGGATTTGATGAACGGGTGTTTCAAGATATAAAGATGAGTTTGTGGTGGTATTAAATTAATGATATTCGATATATTCTAGAGGGATGAGGAACATGAGAAGCGTTGCGGTGTGTTGAGACCTTGAGGCAAACACAAGTTATGCGAAGTTGTCAAATGTGAGTTACGGTTGGTGAAAGTGCAATTCTGGGTCATGTTATTTTGGCGAGATCATTTTGTTGATCATGAGAAGGTGGAGGTGTGAACAATTGGGAGGCGTCCTTGAGGGTGTGGTGGTTAGGAGTTTCTTGGGGTTAGCTGGTTCTTATAGGAGATTCATCGAGTTGCTTTTCCTTGATTACGGCGCCATTGACGAGGTTGACGAGAAAAGGGGTTCGTTTATTTGGGATGATGATTGTGAGGGCTAGCAGGGATCTTAAAGGGAAGTTGACTTGGGCTCGGTGTTGGCGATACGATAGAGTTAGAGATAAGTAGAGTTTATAGTGATGCTTCGCATCGAGGATTGGGAGTAATGTTCGATGCGAGAATGGGAAGGTGATTGCACAATGCTCTGAAGCAGGTTGAGAAATCACGAGAAGAAGCCCATCCGACCCGTGATTTTTGAGCCGGTGGCGATAGTCTTTGCGATTGAAGTTAATGAAGACATTATACGTGGCAGGGGTTAAATGCCGATTTTTTGCTTGTCCTTGAGAGTTTTAAATATCTTCGGCGAGAGAGATTTGAATTTGAGCGGAGAGGAGGTGGATGGAGTTCATGGGTGATTATGACTTGACTATTGAGTACCGCGGGAAGCGAATGTAGTAGGCGTGCTTGAGTCGAAAGGGAAATCAAAGGACGAGAGAGAGAGATGGCTTGTTGAGGTTGGTTTGATGTTGGTAGCGGCCGAGAGTTTCGCCCGTATGAGAGTTCGACGGTGCTTGTGGATCGAATCTTGGGAATTTCGGCGTGAGATGAGAAATTGCGAGGTTGTCACGACAGGGATGTGAGGTGGGTCGTCCAGTTTCACGGTTGACGAGAGTGGAGTTAGTATTGCTTTTATTTTGTGTGATATTTGATTTTGTGTTATTATATTGTTACGCTTGATTGATTGAGGGTTATTAGAATTTCGAGGTAATTTTTATTAAATGGTAGATTGTAATAACCCGTTACGAAAAAAAAAAATTTAAATTTTCGGTCGGCGTAGGGACCGGACTCTTTAAATAATCTCGATGATAATATTATTTAAGTATTAAATTTTTTAGCGAATTACATTTATAATTTAGTTTTTTGCCATGGAATATTTTATCTTTGAGACCGGAGTTAGTGATTTAAATGCGATAAGCGGGCTAGCAAAGCCAGAGCAGGGACCAAACTTTTAAATATCTAGTCGTCTTATGTAGCGTCGTCGTTATAAACTCTTTATTCATCTTTTTCGTAAACTTTGGCGAAATATTCACCACATACATAAAAATTTAGATTTCAGACTACTATAGCCGATTGTCAGTACCAGCTCGAATCAGTTTGTAGAAGAATATTATTATTCTCCCAATAAAATTCTCTTCCGAGTTAAAGGTAAATTCCGTCTTCGAGATATTTCTTGGGTTTTGAGATAGTTGACTTTTAGTTGACTTTTACATAATTAAATTTTATGATAAATCTTAGTTGGTTATGGGTTCTATGACGTATATAAGTGATGAATTCGTGATTTAGAGATCGTTTGAGGACGTTATGGTCGAGTTGACTTTTAGGTTTTCGGTTGACTTTTTATGTGGATATTTTTATAAGACTTTAAATGTGTAGGAGGTTATAGTGGGACCTTATTATAGTTATTTTGATGTTAAATTGGTGATTTAAAATGGATTTAAGGGGGGTTATGTCGAAAAAGTGAAAATTCTAAATTGAGTTATGACGGATATTTCGGAGTATAGGTTGTTAGTATGGACTTGATGATTAGTTAGAATAACTTATAAATTGAATTTATTAGAGAAAGTGATAAGATGGAATTTAGCGGGGAATCGATTAGGTTGTGTCGATGTGATTATAATTAAAATAGTTTATCAGTAAATATTATTTGTTTAGAGATAGTTCCCCAAGAGTTGGTTATGTATCTTAGAATGCCGGTATAGTAGTAGGTCTTGATTATACTTTACGGGTGTTGTTTAGCGTTGATCGTGGAAAGGGAAGTTGCATGATTGTTCATGAAAAGGTTTTCTTGATGGCCCAATGAGAGTGGTACTTATCACCGGGTGTTACTTCACGTACTTACTTTTAAATTGTGTGACGTGTTATTTGTGATATGATTATGTGAGAATGATATACATGTTATTATGATATGATTATGAGAGAATATTATACATGTTATTGTGTTATGATTACGTTAAAGATATACATGTAATTGTTATATGATTATGTGATTATATTACACGTAGCGTTGAAGATTGGCAAATTAGTAATAAGCAGACTTGACTTATGTTCTGATTTTTGTGGCCTTACATATTTGACATGATTTCTATGGCTTGTCGACATGATTTACTGTGGCTTTGTTGGCGTTGTGTTTGACTTACGATTGTGAGATGTTTTAGGCGTATTGGATATTGTTTGGGAGTAAATGCTTAGGTTGGTGAGAGGTGATGGTTAGAGTTATCTATGACTTGAGGTGACTTGAGTATCGGGGGGTGACCACATAGTTGCAGGATTAGTAGGGGTTGGGTGACTGCCATCACTTGCGGGATATGTATTGGCTATTGGCCTATCTTCACGGTATAGCGTCTTGATTTGGCCTTATACTTCGGTATAAAGAAGCGGTATATTTCTCTTTTGATAAAGCTTTCTTTATTAATGCGTTAATAAAGGTGTATTTTTATCTTCTGATTATAGCGTCTTGATTTGGCGCTATCTTTGATATCGGAAGCGGTATGAGTCTTTTGATCTTTCTTTGTATGCATTTAGCCGATGTGTACATACTGGTATAGCGTGCGGTGTACGCCTATATGTATAAGTGCAGTGTGCATACTTAGTGTATAAGGCGGTGTCTGCGCTTATCTTGGTGTATAAGGCGATTGTCTGTCTTGGTGTATGAGTGCGATGTCTTTATACTTTGTTATTGTAAGTGATTGTGCCTTATATACTTTTATTATTGTAAGTCTTGGTTTTTGGCCTTATCTTGCTTGGCGTAAGTGCGAGGTGATTATTGATTAGTCCCATTATTCGCGTAGGTAGACGGATTGAGTATATCTTGGCATTAGAGGATGGTATCTTGGTGGGGGATATGAGAGATAGGAGGTTTGATGACTGGAGTTTTAGTTGTTGTTATTTCACATGTAAGTTTCTTTACGAAATTGTGTGTGAACCTTACATTATATCTTACGTGTATTGTTATGTAAAGTTTCATAGCGGAATTATGTTGTATGACACTTTTTAGGTAGTCACGGATATATGTATTTTATTCATATTTGACTATTATATTATTGATTGACTGGATTCGTATGGTAAGTTCACCCATGTGTTAAAGTTTAAATTTTCAGCGACTTCTGTACTTTCGCGTTAGGCGGCGTTCATTTTGTCTTGAGGTTGGCCAGACGGTAGGATTGAGCGAAAGTACGTTTGAGGATTTGTTAAGTGGCTGGGTGAGCGTCGGGTGGCGAGAGGATCTCCTTTGATTTGATTTTGATGTGTTTGTCAATTTGTTTTTGATTGTTGTATTTTTCCTTTTGAAACTTTTGGCGGTATTGTCATTTGTATTGAGGATCTGATGCGTATCATCACATTTAGCCGCTTGCCGGCGTTACTTTATTTTGGGATATGTTGTGTATATATATATGGGTTTTACCGTTTCGATATCGGTGATGGATTATAAATTTTAAAAAGCGTTTTGATTTGGGAAACTTAATTGTGATCACTTTTTGGATGAAAGCGAATTGTATTTTAAAAGCTGAGTCGTCCGTCGGTTTTAGTGATACGGTGTTCAGTTTAATGACTCTACTTCAGGCGGCCGACTGCGGGGCGTGATACGAGGATATCTTTCCCCGCTTTGGACTATGTAGTACTTTGGGGTTGAGTGCTTATCTTTCTTTTAAGTGTAGGGTGTATTACGTTTGCACTCACTGAGTGGTTTGATTTATCTTGATTTGCTTGTGATGTATCTTTCCTCACAGTCTTTCATCACATACTTTTTAGTTGCTATTGTTTTTTCTTTTACCCACATAGCTATGGATTTGTTCATCCATGGTCCACTACACGGTGGGATCTGCTGTGATTGCGTAGATATGCGGAGTATGTACAACTTTGTTGGTATAGGGGACGCCGTTTCGATCCTTGATATTCATGCCATGAATTTAAGTTGGATAAATGGTACCTACATCCTTGAAGTGTTATACGCTTGGCGTTAAATATACTGAATACGTGTTTGGTGCGCACAGAATTCTCCAGTAAGTCTTGCTTTTGTATCATCTTTACCACCCGTATCTTGGCCATATTTGTTTGTATTTGTCTCGAAACATCATAACTTCAACAGCCTTAATCCACGGATCGAGGTTTTTGGTGGTGTTTCTTTTATACGGTCGGAGTTGCGGTCGGGAGACTTGCGGCGTGCTCCCGTCTTAATATTATATTCTGCTCGAGGCTTGACAAGCTGCTGAGATGGTTGCTTTGATTTGCTAATTTGGTAGATTATGCGTCACATGGCTCTTGGCTCGTTGGATGATGTGGATGTAATGCGACTGACTTTGAAGCTATGGTCGGTGTTTGTCAAAACTTTAGAGGCGTGAATGAGAGATTGATATATTGACTAGCCTTAGCGACTTATTAATTCGGAATAACCGTGTCAAAACTTTAGAGGCGTCTTTGGACATGATAAAAGATATATTCTTGGCTGGCATATGACTTAGTAGTCGAAATTAACCATGTCCGGGTTTGGAAGCTTGTTGACATAGTGTATATGTTCTGACGCCGCCGAACTTAGTAGTCAGAACGGTCTCTATTTGTATGGATATTCGTAACGTTTAATATCTAGAGGCGCGGTTGCATCAAATTTCTTGAGCGACTGACTTGATTTGAGGCAATAGGCGTTTGTTGGCGATTTGAGATGTCGAACTGGCGACTTGACTTGATTTGAGCTTAATAGAAGGCGACTTTAGCGATTTGATTTGGTTTGAGCTTGAGCTTAGTTGATTTGATTTGATCTTGACACGTTTGAGTTGGATTTGGATAGAAGCTCTGCGAAATTTGGATGTAATAATCTGATGTGATGGACTTGGGAAGCTGAGGTATGAATTTGTTGAAAGAAGAGTACGTAACTTATTCATAATAAAATAAACAAATGCAACCAAGATGAGATAAATCAATATAATATAAAATTAGGAAAACATACTCTGATATAATTCGCTACACGTATGAATACGAGGTACTTCTGATACCCGATTGGATGTGGTGGCAACTTCTTTCTGCAATTTCTCCGAGAAATCCTACCGGCGCCTCAGAGTCCAATCATAGGTTAGTCACTTGCTTAAAGAGCGGTTAGTGTATGATTAGACTTCTTGGAATCTAGGAGCAATTTGGCAAAATTTGAGTCATGACTCAAAATCAACAGGAGAGAGGGAAGAGGCTGACGAGAAATGATGTAGGGAAAGATGAAATGAAATTCTTAGGTTTTTTTATTTCTTTTTTTCCTTATAATTCCTTTCTTGGTTTCGGTCGAATAGCGACTTATTTGATAAATATTAGCTGGATTAAGCCGTTAACTAACTTATTCTTAGCTTGAGTAAAGTAAGCTTATGAAGTTACTAATAAAACTCCCTAGATTAAACCGTCAGTGAAATAGCAATTTAATTGATTACGTTTTGTCAATTTGTATTTTACATTATCAATTTAAAATTGTCGATTGGGTATTCGTTGATTTGATCGACTCCCAATTTAACAATCTGGGATTTAATTCCATATATGGAATATAACTTCGATGTCATTGATGGTGACTTTCTGAGTTGAGATAATATTAGTCGTATAATATAATTAGCCAGTACGTTATTATATCGGTTATGCATAGAGATCAACAATTTGGCATAACCCACGATATATTATCATTGACTTAGAACACAATAATTTACAATTACTATTTATTGAACATAGTTTGAGTAATCTCGTTTAACTAAAACTAGTAAATGAATTATTCTGATAATTGTCGCCAGCGGACATAATTATAAAAATCTAAATACTCGATTTCCGACATGGATTTAGATATGGTCGAGCCGAGGAGCATAGTAAGCTTCGTGTTGGTTGTATGGACTTAATCTTGGGTCTTGAGACAGTCTCGGTCTACGTTAGACTTGACGGACTGCTATGGCGTTCTGATTGTGGGACATGCTTTGAGGCTGGTGGGACTATGTTCTTTGGATAGTACCCCGACGCTTCTCTGATAGGACTTTGGTTATTACCCAGTACTTTGTGGTAGGACTATGGCAGTAACATGCTGAGAGGGCTGATGCGTATGTAACCACTTGGATTGAGATAGAACCGACGTCGGTATGGAGTGATGTCAAAGTGTTGAAGCGGCGTTGTAACTGGCACATGCTACATTGGGCACTAGCGACATTTGCTTTAGAGTGGGACACCAAGGGACCTTGACCAGCGTGATATTTTGCGCTAGCAAATTTGTTCTTAGGACTTAATTTAACTGTTGATAGCGTGCCTAAATTTTCTTCTGAAACATTAACATGTAGATGATGATATGAAGAAGGTGATATTTTCCAACATTGATGATCTTGTCATTTAGATGAGGAAACTTTATGAACATTTCACACTGAATAAATTTATAGGCTTCGCGTTAGTAACTTGATATACGTAAAGGATTTTGATCAATCAAACGCCGTTTTGGTATTCATACAAGATTTATGAATAATCGAGGGCTATTTAGCTTATTCACGAATATTGGCGTGCTGGCTTTGTCAATTCTCGCCAATTTTGTGAAACTTGAGCGCCTATTTGTACGCAGGTGTTTTCAACCGCTTTGGCGTGGTGTTTTGTTGGAGAACTTAAAAGATCTATCCTAGAGAAATCTCAAGGTTTTTTTCCTTATATTTTCGAGGGGGTTTTGTGTATTTTGTTTTTTGTGGTGGAATGTGAAGGAAGTGATCGATTTGTTCATTTGAATTTTTGGACAAATTGGGGGAGGAGGAGGGTATTTATAGTCTTACAGGGTTCAAATGCTTGCTTCGATTGTATACGGTTTGATTTCGAGTGGTCGAATCTTAAGCGTTAAATTTTGAGGCAGATGCGGGCCAATCGGATCGTTGGAGTACATGGTGACTAAGTATCTAAAATAGAAGCGCCCCTTTTTATGAAAAAAGAAGGTTTAGGGTTCTTTTAGGTCAAAAATATTTTTCATATTGATCCACAGAACCTTTTGGAGCCTTGATTTTGAACATATACGAGTGCTTGACTTTGAACCACATAACTTCTAAGTCTTGATTTTTAACCACATAACTTCTGGAGTCTTGATTTTGAACCACGTGATTTCTAGATTCTTCATTTTGAGCCACATAACTTCCGGAATGCTCTTTATGGCCGATTTTAATCAATAAAATTGGGGTTTTAGAACCTAATTTTTAATTGACATTAATCTTGGTGTTTTCTGGGAACCACTATTTAGAAGTTTAATTTGTAGTTAATTAATGTAGCCTTACCTTGTAATGACGTGCTTGTACCTTATTTTGCTGTTGTATGACAACCTTGGCAACCTTGTGGCCGGCAACGCTGTGCCAGCGCCTT